>ML841177.1:10531-25965 GCA_009831015.1 Picea engelmannii
AAATGAAAATGTCTCCTTGGTATATATAGGAGACTAGGAGGTATAATTACAACTAATGGCCTAAAGCCGACATAAATAAAATAAAATTACTAATATAATATGCCCCAATTAAGGGGTAATGATCCAATATTAGGGCTTAACACACACCCCTTTAAAGGTAAAGAAATTAGAAGAGAGACATAATTTGATGAGGTTAAGAGTTTCTTGGTCAACTAGTTTTGAGATAAGGGTTAAGGCTTTAGAAATAGGAATTTTGGTGACAAAGGACACTAACCATGAGGTCATCATCATCAAGGTGAAGATTCCTAGTTTTATGAATGAAATCTATGGAATCTTTGATAAAAGACGAATTTTTTTTTACTAAGGGTTGAAGTTTGTCGATGAGATAACGAGATAAGGCATGAGTGGGGGCTCCTATAGTGCTTACTATAGGTGTGAGAGGAAAATATTTCTTGTGAAATTTGGTTTGTTTGTAGATCCTGGGGGTTTTGGGGTTGTGAGGAAGGATGTGATTTTGGATAAATGGATCTAGAGAGGAGGCTTTGATGGATTTAGTGACACAGTTGGTAATGGAGTTAATAGGATTTTTGGATAAAGGTTTATAGGTAGAGGAATACATTAGGTCAAGTATTTTGGGCTCATAATCATAGAAATTCATAATAACAGTGGTGTTGCCTTTATCATCTTTAAGGACAAGGATGTTGGGGTTCTCGTTAAGGTGAAGAATGGAATCTATATGTTATTTAGTAAGGTTGGGTTTAGGAGGCTTGGAACAACGCAGGATTTGTCTACATTCCTGCCTAATTTCTTTGGCTTCATAATCCGGAAGTTGGCGGGCGATGGATTCTATGCGAAAAATAATATCTTCCTTGGGGATGTGTTTACGAGCTAAGGAAACAGTGAACTATTTTTCAATAATTTTATGAGTGGGAAGGTCTAACTTAAGAGAGGAAAGGTTAACCACTATAGAGGGATTAGATTTTGGTGAAAGGGGATGAGCGTGTTATAAAAACAGGATCGTGGAGCAATAAAATAAAACAAATGTAGAAATAAAACACAGAAGATACACAATACAATAGAGACACGGATATGTGTGGTTCACCCAGTGTGGGCTATGTCCACCAAATAAATTACCAGGTCCTTCCTTTTTGTTATCCGTAAAAATGAAGGGATACAACCTACAACACACTTGTTGTAACTTCCTCTTCTTTCTCTCATAGTCTCCTCTCTCAGAATACAATATTCGCAATAATCCAAAGCTGCAATACAATTCCCTCATAAGAGAGGGTCTTATTCTTTGGAAAAACACCCTAAAATAACTTATATTTTCAGATCCACGAACTTATAATGAATGGCCCAGATTTACTATGAAATTACAATATTTTACAAGGCAATTTTTCCCAAAATTTCGCTACGGGGATGCTGCCCCCGAGTCCCCCACTAGGGGGGGCTACAAAAATTGTCACTAACCCCCCCTGAGACCCCCCTGGAAATAGTTGTGGGGGGGAAATCCCCCACACACCCCATTAGAGAATGGGGTCCAAGCATGGTTGAAACAAAACTCTAAATCAGGAAGATAATCGGGCTCCACAACCAACAATCTCCCACTTGGAGACTGATCACAACAAATCCACTATTGTTGTACATGTTGGAATATACTCCACCTTGGACCTAGAAAATTTATCATCCTCAACTTCATGCTTGAATACCAACTGAAACTGAACAGGAACTCAATTTCTCCCTAGTTACTCCCTTTGATAACATGTTTGCGGGATTTTTGCTAGTATGTATCTTTTCCAACTTCAAATGTCCATCTTCCAAGACGGATCGTATGAAATGGTACCTAAGTTGTATATGCTTAGTATTGTAATGGAGGGATGATTTATTTGCAATATGAATGGAACTCTCATTTTCACAGTACAACCTGTTATTCTCCTACTTCTTTCCCAACTCCTCCATAAACCTCTGTAATGATCCGGATTATTTTCGGCACGAAATGAGAGTGGAGATATAAAACAAAAATATATAGAGATATTGCAAGAGAGCCAATAATATAATAGAGATATATAATATATATAATAATGGGCACATATATAGAGTAATACACAATTTATATTAATGAGCGAAATGTACAAAACTGTAGAAATACAGAGTGAAAGACTCGCTAGAATGGTGGCAACTTATATTTGGGAAGAGGTGTGATGGCTACTCCCATTCGCAAGAAGATGATTGATACAATGAGGCTCTAAATGCATTTTTAACATAAAAAAAAATCGAAAACCCTAACCCCAAAAGATGAAAAGCCAACAATTTTGTGGACCTCGTTTTGGGTAGTTTGGTGTATCAACTTCCCGGGGGCGTAACTTTGGCATACAATCTTCGTTTGGGGAACATGATAGCTAGTTGGAAAGGTATCATTGAGTAGATTCATTTTTTGGGCTCAATCAAAGCTTTGGGATATCATTTAGGTTCTTGATCCCGAAAAAACATCATTTAGGCCCTCAAAATGGCCTTGGAAGTTTAGGAACTAAAAAACTGCTAAAAATAGTAAATTGCCAGAAGATTGTTTTGATCCAGTTGGAATAGGTTGGTATCCACTGATATCCACTTGGATAATATAACCATATAATCTATTTACTAGCCTCTATAATAGCAACATACTCTGTTTCTGTTGTTGAAAGTGCAACAACATTTTGCAGTTTCAAAATCCAACTTATTGTTGTTCCACCTACAATAAAAACATACCTTGTGGTGCTCCTCCTAATATATTTATCACCTTCCATATATGAATAAACATATACCTATAGAATAGTGTATGAACCTCCAAAAAATAATGCATGAGTAGCAGTACCTCTCAAATACATGAGAATCCACTTTATTTCCTCCCAATGTTCTTTACCTAGATTGTTCATATACCTGCTCACAACTACCACTACATGTGCAATATCTGGTCTTGTGAAAACCAACGCATACATCAAGCTACCAATTGTTGATGAATAAGGGACCATGGACATGTATTCTATCTCCACATGTATCTTGAGACACATTTCATTGTTTAATTTTAAATGGTTGTCCAAAGGTGTACTAACTGGTTTTGCATTCTGCATTCTAAACCTCTCCAACACCTTCTCTATGTACTCACCCTGAGACTGTCAATTTGTGATTTTTCATGTATCTTGTTATTCTCATACCAAGTATTTTCTTTGCAGCACCCAAATCCTTCATCAGAAATGAATTAGCTAATTTATTCTTGAGAAAATTTATATCTTTCATATTAGACCCTGCAACAAACGTGTCATCTACATACAATAGTGAGATAATATAACTTCCATTTTCTAGCCTTTTATAATAAAAACAGTGATCAGAATGACATCTACTATAATCGTGTTTTGTCATAAACCTATCAAACTTCAAATACCACTTCCTTGGAGCTTGCTTTAGGCCATAAAATTTCTTCTTCAACCTGCATACCAAATTCTCCTTTCCTTTGACCTCATACCCCTATGGTTGTTGCATATAAATTTCTTCCTCCAAATCCCCATGGACAAAAGTTATTTTTACATCTAACTGCTCAATATGCAAATATTCTACTGCCACAAGACTTAAAATAGTCCCAATTGAAGTCATCTTAACAACAGGAGAAAATATTTCATCAAAATCTATACCTTTCTTTTGTGCAAACCCCTTTACAACAAGTTTATCCTTGTACCATATTTTTCCTCCATCTTCTTCCTTCAACCTGTAAACTCATTTATTCTACAATGTTCTTTTTCCTACAGGAAACTGAACCAAGACCCAAGTCTGGTTATTTACCAAGGAATCCATTTCCTCTTTCATTCCTTACTCCCACTTCCTTTTAGTGTCTACCTGCATTGTCTCTTGATAACATTCTCATTCACCATAATCAGTCAACAATAAATAATACAATGAAGGAGAGTATCGTTCAGGGGGTCTACTTAACCTAGTATATATTCTAATGATACTTGAAGGATTTTGAGGTACCTGCTGCTCCTTTTGTTGTACATTTTGATTTTCTGGTACATTTGGAATTTCTTTTTCAGTGATCTCATCAAGCACTCTGTATTCTGGTTTTTATTTTTCCTCCTTCTTTCCCTGCAACTGATCTTTTTACATAACCTTCTCATTGAATATGACATATATACTCCTAATGATTTTGTGATTTTCATAATCCCATAAGCGATAACCAAAATCATTAACATTGTATCCAATAAAGGTGCATTGCTTGGATTTTTCCTCAAGATTTGTTCTATTTTCTTTATCAATATGGACAAATGCTTCACAACCAAAAGTCTTCAAAAAAGAATAGTTTAATTTTTGCTTGTCCATGCCTCCTCTGGAATTTCACCATCCAAAGAGCTTGAAGGTCCTATGTTTATTAAGTAAACAGTAGTATCTACAACATCTACCTAGAACTGTAAGGGAAACCCGACATGTAATATCATACTCCTTGCACGCTCCATGATTATCCTGCTTATCCTTTCTGACACACCATTTTCTTGTGGTGTTCTTGGAACTATTTTCTCTCTACGAATCCCATGGTATGAACAGTAATCATCAAACTCCTTGCTACAATATTCACCTCCATTGTATGAACTGAGACACTTCAACCTTTTTCCTATCTCATTCTCAACCAAAGATTTCCATTTCTTAAAAGTATAAAAAACATAATATTTTTATCGAATGCAATAAAACCATTTTGTTCTAGTTGCGTCATCAATAAAAGTAACATAATAATGAGATCCACCAAGAGATGATCCCTGAGTTGGTCCCCATACATTTGTATGCACAAGATCTAACCTTTCACTCTTCTTTTCTTTTCCTACTCTAGGAAATCTAACTCTCTTTTGTTTTTCATAAACACAATGCTCATAGAAATCCAAATCAATTTGTTTAAGATCTGGCAACAAATTCTTTTTGTAAAGTATATGCGTCCCCTTCTCACTCATGTGTCCAAGCCTATGATGCCAAAGTGTTGCTTCCACTCCTGTAGAACTAAAGAGATATAAGAATCAATATTACCAGTACATAAATACAATGTACCTACCTTATCTCCTTTTTATATCACCAATGATCCTTTGGTGACCTTCCATGCCTTATCTATAAATATAGATATACAACCTTCACTTGCCAACTGCCCTTGATCCGGATAATTTTTGGCACGAAATGAGAGCGGAGATATAATAAAGAAATGCTTAGAGATATAGTGGATATCCAATAATATAACAGAAACGTATCAGGGATGCAACCATAAACACAGAGATACAACAATACATTATTTCCATTAATGAAAGAAATGTACAGAGACTGTAAAAATACAGAATGAAAGACTCGCTAGAATGGTGGCAGCTTATCTCTGAGAGGAGATGTGACAGCTATTCACATTCGCAAGAAGATTATCATTACAATGAGGCTCCAAAGGCCTTTTTTAACATAAGTAAAATCCAAAACCCTAACCCCGGAAGATGAAAAGCCAATAGTTTTGTGGACCCCGTTTTGGGTAGTTTGGTGTATCAACTTCTCGGGGGTGTAACTTTGGCATATGATCTTCGTTTAGGGTGCACGATTGATCGTTAGAAAGATCTATCTGAGGACTACAATAGTTGGCAAAAAATATCATGAATATTTTTTCGACGAGACCATGCCCAAAAAACGTTGTTTAGGGCCTCAAAATGGCTCCAGAAGTTCACGACCCGAAAAATTGTTAAAAATAGTAAATTACCAAAATTGCCAGAAAATTGTTTTGAGCCAGTTGGAAAAGGTGGGTGGCCATCAATATCCACCTGGATCAATCCCCCCTCCTTAGGAAGAAATGGTCTCCATTGCGTTGAGTTCCTGGGGGAGAGGGAAAATCATTTGATGAATATACATCTCGATGAGTTGCTTGCCTTGTTGGGGAAGTTGCACTGCTTAGCTTGTTGAAGGTTGTCACGAATATGTGGCTGGAAGGGTCAGAACTTTTTAACCAGTCTGGCTACATGAGATTCACATGTGCAGAAGGAATATTTACACTTTGTTGCAATCTTGTCAACCTGCTTATGTTGGATAAAAGGTGCTTAGGCCAAGGTTGTAGTGGTTGCAGTATCCTTATGTTCGCCTTTTGAACAGATTGTGAAGAATTTGAATTTTGTAGTATGAGATACTACCATGCGGCATTTTTCAGGTGGGACAGTAGTTGGAACTACCTCTGATATTCTATAGATATGACCCCCCCAAAGTAACAATGACACTACGAGGTCAAGACTCATAAACAACATGGCGTCTCCACATATATGGTTGGCCCAAGAGAACATCACAGACATCCAATGGGGAAGCATCACATAATACCTCATCCTTAAAGGGTTGGATGTCGTATGACAATCGATACTGTTAGCTAACACAAAGATCTCATCATTGGCGAAGCCACCCGATTTTTTATGGTTGCGGGTGTGGTGTTTTCGACAATCCCAACTATTTGACGACCTCTGCTGAGATGAGGTTCTTCTAGCTTCCACTATAAACAATAAAATGCAAAAGGGTCCCCTTCACCCATAACTATGAATTAAAAAGGCACTCCCCCTCTTCAATATCTGTTGGTTCTTCTGGTTGAATTGTTGTGGTTGCGACAATAGCAGTGGGGTTTGCGTTGATGATGTGTCTTTTACCAGTATTTTCAGAATCAAATTATGGATCAGGGTTTGGCTTCTTGTCTTTGATCTCAGCCACCAATGATTGTTTTGAGCGACATTCATTGGTGTTGTGCCAGGAGATTTTGTGGAAATCACACCATTTTTCAGTGTCCTTCTTTGTCTTCCCATGACCCTTCTTTTCCTATGGCTTAGACTGGTTTTCAAAAGACTGTTTGTTAAGGTTGTCTTTATCATACTTTGGTTGTTGCAGATTTGCAGACCCAAACTCTCATTTGTTCTGGTGCTTAAATTTCTACTCGATTTTAACAGCATATCGATAAGCAGCACCGAGTGATGAGATGTCCATAAAATCCATTTCAGTTTGGAAGTATCTGTGTAGAGCCCCATGGTATTTCAGAACCAAATGTCATTCAGAGTCTTTGATACCCAGCTTGGTGCACAAGGTATGGAAGGTATTGGTGAACTCTGGAACTACTTGGCCCCTCTCTTGTCACAGTTTGGTCCATCTCATGTACTGGTCCTCATAGTTTCCAACAGGGTAATATTGTTCCTTTACCGCATCCACAAAAAAATTCCAAGTGGGCTCGACCCCATATATTCCAAACTCTTCTATGGAAATTTGTTCCTAGTAAGTTTCCCACCAATGTTTGACATGGGGGAGAGATTTAAGGAGTGTGAAGGTGATCTTTTCCCTGTCGAAAAAATTATGAACAGAGAAATAACCTTCTAACAAATTTAGCCATTTGTCTAGGATATCTGCATCTATCTGACCTTCAAATAGGGGAATATCAAAATTAACCTATACCTTGAAAGGAGAGGTGCTTCCAAAGTGGTTGTTTGTTGAATATGTGCATGTTGTTATCGGCAGGCGTTGAAGGATGTGGGAAAAATTCTCCATCATTTCATCCCTATGTCGTGTGAGACCTTGCTCAAGCAACATATTTATATGATCGTATGCTCCGTCGTTTTTCTTTTCTTCCGCCATGGAGGGTTTCTTGGGTGTGCGAGAGTGATTGTCTTCAAGAGAGACAAGCTCGAGACCCAACTTTCTATACTCGGACCTCGTCGGGGACATGCACTGAAAAATGATCAAGAGTAGCCTGCTCTGATACCATTGATCCAGATTATTTTCAGCATGAAATGAGAGCGGAGATATAATACATAAATTCATAGAGATATCATGGATATCCAATAATATAATAGAAACATATCATAGATGAAACCATAAACATGGAGATACAAAAATACACGATTTCTATTAATGAAAGAAATGTACAGAGACTATAAAAATACAAAGTGAAAGACTCGTTAGAATGGTGGCAGCTTATCTCTGAGAAGAGATATGACAGCTACTCGCATTCACAAGAAGATGATCATTACAATGAGGCTCCAAAGGCCTTTTTTAACATAAGTAAAATCCAAAACCCTAAGCCCGAAAGATGAAAAGCCAACAGTTTTGTGGACATCGTTTTGGGTAGTTTGGTGTATAAACTTCCCGGGGGCGTAACTTTGGCATACGATCTTCGTTTGGGGTGCACAATAGATCGTTAGAAATATCTATCTGAGGACTACAATAGTTGGCCAAAAATATAATGATATTTTTCGAACGGACCATGCCCAAAAAACGTCATTTAGGGCCTCAAAACGGCTTCGGAAGTTCACGACCCGAAAAACTGCTAAAAATAGTAAATTACCAAAATTGCCAGAAAATTGTTTTGAGCCAATTGGAAAAGGTGGGTGGCCACCGATATCCACCTGGATCATCCCTGTTGAAATTATATGTTTCCTTAGTTCTAGAACATGTCTTACCTCTTTCAACAACCATTGGTTTCCATTCTTTTGCTTTATTTGTACCTTACCCATTCCAACAATTTTGCATGGTGCATCATCATCCAAATGAACCTGTCCAAAACCACCTTGAACATAATCTAGAAAATGTTTCCTATGGGATATGGCATGAAATGAATCCCATGAATCTACTACCTAAGACTCATAAATATTATCTACAGAAAGAATCAAAGCATCTTGTAACACATCACATGTTACATTTGCTTCCTGATTTTTCTCATGTTGTTCATCTCTTTGTTTCTTTGGAGCTCTACAGTCTTTCTTTAGATGTCCTTTCTTCCGATAATTCCAATGTTGTATCTTTCCCAGTCTGTATTTGGATCTGCCCTTCCTAGAATTCCCACGGTTCCCTGATCCATTTCATCTATCCTTTTTTCTTCCCATGTTCTCTACTTTCAACGCATTACCTGATGTCTCACCTGTGCTTTTCCATCACATTTCCTCACTAAGGGTAACACCAACAACATCATCAAATTTTAGAGTGTTTGAACCAGAGACAGAGTTACTTACAGCCATGACCAAGCTATTCCATCTTTCTTTCAATGAGCACAAGATTAGAAGAGCCCTAACCTCATCATCAAAGTCCACTTTTACATAACTTAGTTGATTAGTAACCATAGTAAATTCATTTAAATGATCTGCAACAAACCCACCTTCTGACATCTTCATATTGAATAATCGCTTCATTAAAAATACCTTATTGGATGTTGAGGGTTTTTCATATAGTTTATCCAGTTCATCCATCGTCTCCTTCATTGTATTTTCTTTTGAAATATTGAAATCCATCGACGCAGTTAGGCTCAGTCGTATCGTTCCTACTGCCTTTCTATCAAGAACATCTCATTCTTCATCCTTCATGGTCGTAGGATTCTTTGTTATTCCACCCAATGGTAGGGATATATCCTTCTGATATAAATAATCTTCCATCTACATCTTCCATAACTGGTATTTTTGGCCATTAAATTTCTCGACCCTAAACTTTTCATCTTTCACCGTTGCTCCCACTCGAACCAGGAACCCTCTTTTCCTGTGAGATACCTTTCGCTCTGATACTAGTTGTTATAAAAACAGGATTGAAGAGCAATAAAATAAAAAAAATGCAGAAATAAAACAAAGAAGATACGCTATACAATAGAGACACAGATATATGTGGTTCACCTAGTGTGGGCTATGTCCACCAGAGAAATTGCTAGGTCCTTCATTTTTATTATCCAGCAAAATGAAGGGATACAACCTACAGCACGCCCGTTGTAACTTTCTCTTCTTTCTCTCATAGTCTCCTCTCTCAAAATACAATATTCGCAATAATCCACAACTGCAATGCAATTCCCTCATAAGAGAGGGTTGTCTTATAGGTCAAAAAACCCTAAAATAACTTCTACCGTCAAATCTGCGACCTTATAATGAATGGTTAGATATGTCATTTTGTAAAAAAATGTACAAGTTAGACGATGTTGAATATGTGTGTGTGTGTGTGTGTGTGTGTGTGTGTGTGTGTGTGTGTGTGTGTGTGTGTGTGTGAATCTCATTGTTTCTGCATTTTATGTTGATGAATGTATGAATTTGAAAGTGTTTCGATTTCCACTCTTTTATGTTATATATGAAATTGCAAGAAATAAATCTAATCTAAATGGATTTAAAGAAATATATTCTCAAAAGATAACTCTCAAAAACAGTAAATAGAAACAACTTTGTATCTCTATTCTTCTAAGAACTAATTCCACATAAAAATACGGATGCAAAAATATTCCTAGGAAACATAGATTTACATTGTTTTATAAAGGGAGAGACCTACATGAACATCATGAACATGAATAGAATAATCCATGAGTTGAAATCAATGCACACTTTGGGATTATGAATGGATTTGGGGTAATGAAGACACGATGAGAAGTTGAAATGTCAAAATCAAAATCTCATATAACCTTCAATTTAAGATCTCTTAGTATGATAAGTTGAATATTGTTTTTCAATAATTGGAAAGAGAAACCTATACATCGAAAGATAGAAGGATCACTTAACGCATCAATGTAGATTTTGATGAGTTTGTATATTTAATAAATTACATTTAACTAATAGAAACTACAATTACCTTTACAACATTCAATAAATCCACTTATTATAGGAGATGTTTGTTGAAGACTA
Source organism: Picea engelmannii (assembly GCA_009831015.1). Classification (NCBI taxonomy): domain Eukaryota; kingdom Viridiplantae; phylum Streptophyta; class Pinopsida; order Pinales; family Pinaceae; genus Picea; species Picea engelmannii. Next base: position 21,172 of record ML841177.1, read on the forward strand.
TACAAAGATGTTTTAGTTTCTAGCAACTATTTCACAAAATTTGGATAGATTTATGAAATTTTGATGAAATGAAATAATTGTTTTCTCAATTTGGTTGAGTATTCAAATAGATTTGGTTTGTATTATTGCACTAATCATTGTAATAATTTATTTAATTTGATTAATTACTTTTTAAAGTGTTAAGGAAGTCTATGTAAGTAAAAATAGTTCATTTTTTCTAAAGTGATTATAAATACTTTTGTTACTCGTTAATGAATCTCTTATGGTGGAAACAATTGCTAAGTGATAAATCCATACACAATTAATGGTTCTCAAGGACCTAAATTTGATGAAATACTGAAGTTCCATCCTAGTTAAGACTCCATGAACCAATAATAAGAATCATGTAGCCTAACATTATCACAATAGAAATAAGAGGGTTGAAACCTCACATTACTCTATCTAAACTGAAGCACGGTTCATTATAATGTAAATCACAACATGTTACAAGGGTTTCTTAATACAAAGTAAACACATAAAATATACATGCACAATAAATCCTCACATCAAATGAAAATATACCTCAAATTCTCCATTAAGCTTGCCAAAACGTTGTACAATGTAGCCCAAGAGCAGATCTCCTAAATAACCAAATTCTCCACCCTTTACAATGGAGAGAGAGAGCTCTTCTTTATAGAGTGAGTCTCATCTCTAATACAATAAAATATTATTATTTTATAAATAACAGCATGAAAAGTCAAATAAATATTCTAATAATGAATTGGTTAGATCTCTCCTCAATCCATGATTAACCATGATACAACATATGGACATTAGCCTCTCCAAAGCAATTTTCCCTCATCCAAAAATAGTAATAGTATGCACCAAATAATGCTCATCAAGGGGACACACCACCAAAAATAGGAATCAATCCAATTTAAATGCTAAGTGTCCACATGGAATGCTCCCTCACTAATACATTGGGCCCATTTTTTGACAATTTATCAACGAATTTGTGTCACAAAAAAGTCAAGATTCCAACTAATGCTTAAACACATTTTCATCATTAGACAAGTGTTGCAATATCGACAAACAATGGTTTCATCTAAATATTGATGGAAACTCATCACAAACATTCATCTAAATATAGGCAAAAGTTTATCACAGACGTTTGTCTAAATATCGATAGAAGTTTGTCGCAAACGTTCATCTAAAGATCAACAAACGTTCATCTAAAGATCGACAAAAGTTCGTTGCAAACGTTCGTCTAAAGATCGACATAAGTTCGTTGCAAATGTTCGTCTAAAGATCAACAAAATTTCATCTTAAACATTCATCTAAATATCAACAAAATTTCATTGCAAATGATCATCTAAACATTGATATAATGTCCTCTAAAGATTGACAAAAGTCCATCGAACGTCCGACTAGGGTTTCAGGAAATAAAATAAAATAAAATAAAGTAGAATGTCTTAGCCCTTATGGGAACTGAAACTTGGTCAATGCTTCACTAATCCTCACTCTAAATATTTGGTGGACTGCTCTTTTGACTCTCAAGGAAAATATGAGACCCTAGATGTAATGTATCTTATCCCATCTTATTTATACTAACAATGCTATTTGAATTTTGTATTATCAAATTCTTGAGACACATTTTATAAACACTAAGGTGTGTATTATTGGAGATATCAATCCACACCTCACCCCCTTTCTTTACCACTGATATACATGGCCACTTTATCATGAGAAACCTTACCATTTCTATATCAAGTGTGGATTCCTATCTCCAATCCCCCTCCCCCTTATCTCATAGAACAAAGCCATCACCCATAGAAAATGGGAAATCGCTAACCTATTCTTGGAGAGAGAAATCCACACCTCGATGGGATGTTCTATCATTAAGATACATTCCCATTTGCAAGATCAAGGTGTGAATTGTTATCTCCAACATCTCCCACCCTTCCTCATCTCACAAAACTTAACAATCACACTTAGCAATCACCCACAAGGAATTGGAAGTTGACATCCTATTATTGGACGTAGAAATCCAAACCTTGATGGTGTGCTCTAATACTAATCCACATGCTCATTTTATGATGGACGCCCTTATCGATTTGATATCAAGGTGTGGATTGCGATCTCCAACCCTCTACCATTCTCTCACAAATATTAACTGCCCATAGGGAAGGGGAAATCAATAAATGGCATTGGAGAAGCACAATCCACACCTTAATGGGATACTCTAACATTGAGATACATTCCCATTTCATGATGGGCACTCTCACTGGTTTGATATCAAGATGTGGATTGCTATATCCAACTTCCCCCTCCCCCTTATCTCACAAAACTTAGCAATTTCTCACAGTGAAGGGGAAATTAATAGCCTATTATTGGAGATAGCTATCCATGGCTCAATGGGCCACTCTACCTCATAACTACATGTATACTTCATGGATTCCCCCCTTATTCATCTAGTATGAAGCTATGTATTGCTATCTCCAACATCCACCTCTCCCTTATCTTACAGAACTTAGCAATTAGTCACGGGGAAGGTGAAATCGATTGTGTATTATTGAATACGACAATCCACACCTTCATGGGATGCTTTACCACTAAACTACATGTCCATTTCATGATGGTGACACTTATCAGTTTGATATCAAGGTGTCGATCAACACCTACCCATTGATAAAGTGGTGCTAATAAGGATATACAATTTGATCCAACAATGTTCAGTTCTGGTTCTAATCCCATCCTGAGATCCGTTTGATTATGGATTCACAAAACTTGTTCTTAGCTACCTTGTAGGGATCATTTGGTCCATCTAGCACTTCAAAGGTGAAATTGGGGTACTTGGAGTTTATATCGACTTTATTGTGCCATACACTAACAATTGAGACATTGTTCTTCAAACTATTAATTATGTGACAGTTTTATCAACACAGTAATAGATTATAAGACTTATTTCTTATATATAAGCTAAGATAGTTTTATTAATTTCCAATGAGTGACCACAATTAGTAGGTCAATAGGAATGAAGATTGCATCAGGTGTTAGTACATAGTAGGAAAGTTTATTTTTGGTTTAACTTTTGTAAAACTATTTATCATATTCTAGATAATATAGTAGTAATATGTATAGATAACATATTATAAGAAAATGGTCGACAGAGATATTTCAACCTTTTCTCTCACAAAATTTTGGAATTTAAATAATGACGTGAGTTTGAATTGAGTCCATTTTCTAATGATAGCATGACTCATCTTTCCCTTTAATAGTAATATAAATGATACTATATGAGGAGGAGGGGAACATGTTGTAACTTTATGTACATAAGCATCCATAATATAAATAATCACATATGTAATATAAAAAATCACAGGTGGTCTTCTTACATCCACTTAATGTTTACAATGTTTGCACTATGCCTGGAAAACTTAGTTTGTTTAAGTTGCTTTTTTGAATATTTTTCACTGGAAATATCTTAGGTTTTCTATAGTTAGAATATATTTGCTTCTTACTCAATTGTCAAGCTTCTTTAGAGACTTGAGAGGTTAGTTGTGACTTACCAACCAAGAGGTTCATTTGTGTGTCTTCTAAGTTGATTCTCCTTTATACGTTGAATAGACAAGAGGATCTTCAATATGTAGCCATAAAATTAGTATTATCATTGTGGTTATATTATTATATTATTTACAGCTAGAGTGATAGTATTATGATATACCTAATTTGTTTCTCCCTCTTGTTAGGTTTTATTCAATTCCTCTACCAATAAAATTGTAACACACCCAACCCCCTAAGTACCCCTTTAAGGGATGGGGTATTAAATTTTCATTTTTCCTGAACCTATTTGAATCCCTTTAAAAACGATATCATCATCTTCCGCTCACCAAGAGATTTCCAATGACTATATACATGCTCAAGACCAAGCTCTAGATAAAAATATATGGTTTCCTAAAGTTCCTTCGACCCTCATTGGTCCAAATCCACCTCACTGCCATGTGGTTCCCTATCACTTGCACCATCCAACATAGCATCGACATGGCACATGTCAGCTAATCCATCAGACCCTTCGAATAAATGGCTCACTTCGTTATATCTAACGGTCCCGGGAGTTGAGCGATCAATGACTATGATCACCTCTCGGAGTCTCTCCATCAGATTTCCTTCATTCCAGGCACTCAGAACACTCTGATAAACTCTCTCTGACCTCACATACTCTGATGGATCTGATATACAGATCCAATGGCCCTGATTACTTTAGAGTCTCCAACTCGCACGATGTTTAACAGCCTTTCTCATGCTCCAGCTACACTTAGCTTATGTGGGGCCCTTGTTGATCTATGGCTAATATTGATTCTTGCCTGCCACCTTGGTCACTATTGCCACCATGTACTTATCTCTTAGAGTGACATGTGGCTCAATATCCACTTGACATGTGGACCCATCACAACGTTCCACATCACCATAGGGTACGAAGGCTCGCTCGACCAGAGATTGACATTTTTCCATTTCTTATAAACAGATTAAGTTACTTATTAAATATTTTCTTAAAATACCACTCCTCGATATTCAATTATTTAATCCTCGTTAGGGTTAATTAATGTTCATCAATTAAATACCCTGATGAACACATTTTTACTTAGCCTAATATATCGTCCTGGTAATTAATGATGATTTACTTTCTCTCTCTTTCCCTTGGGAACTCCGCGTTCCAAAAACGTTTTTAGGTATTAATTCAAATACCAATCTCATAATGATTATCTTATAATTTAATTAATTATATTATAACATAATCATATTATATTATAATAT
>ML841177.1:27943-40976 GCA_009831015.1 Picea engelmannii
GGATACAACCTACAACACACTTGTTGTAACTTCCTCTTATTTCTCTCGTAGTCTCCTATATCATAATACAATATTTGCAATGATACATAGCCGCAATACATTTCCCTAATAAAAGAGGGTTTCCTTCTAGGGAAAAAAACCCTGACATAAATTCTACCGTCAGATCTGCGACCTTATAATGAATGGTCCAGATTTACAATGAAATAACAATATACATTTACAAGCCAATTTTTCCTTCGGGGGCCCGCTTGCCCCCGAACCCCGTAGAGGGGGTAACCCCCCTCTGCACTCCCCTGCATGGACGAGTGTACATTCTTCCGGGGTGTAAAATCTTCATGGGGTATAAACAAGGATGAAAACAAAGACCACTGAATCGGGAAGATAATCGAGATCCACAACCAACAATCTCCCACTTGGAGACTGATCTCAACAACTCCACCGTTGTTGTATCTGCTAGACTATGAACCTTCTTAGACCTAGAAAAATTCTCATCTTCATCTTCATTCTTGAAGACCAACTAAAACTGAGCAGGAACTTAGTTTCTCCCTAGTTACTCCCTTTGTTAACATGTCTGCAGGATTATGGCTAGTGTGTATCTTTTCCAACTTCAAATGTCCATCTTCCAAGATGGATCGTATGAAATGCTACATGAGTTGTATATGCTTAGTCTTCGAATGGAAGGCCAATTTATTTGTAGTATGAATGGAACTCTCACTATCACAATACAACTTGTTATTCTTCTGCTTCTTTCCCAATTCCTCCATAAACCTTTGTAACCAAATCATCTCTTTACTAGCCTCTGTAGCAACAACATACTCTGCCTCTGTTGTTGAAAGTGCAACAACCTTTTGCAGTTTCGAAATCCAACTTACTGTTGTTCCACCTATAGTAAAAACATACCATGTGGTGCTCCTCTTATTATATTTATCACCTGCCATATCTGAATAAACATATCCCTGTAGAACAGTGTCTGAACCTTCAAAACATAATGCATGAGTAGCAGTACCTCTCAAATACCTGAGAATCTACTTTACTACCTCCCAAAGTTCTTTACCTGGATTGTTCATATACCTTCTTACAACTCCCACTGCATGTGCATTATCTGGTCTTGTGCAAACCATTGCATACATCAAGCTGCCAACTGTTGATGAATAAGGGACCGTGTACATGTATTTTATCTCCTCTTGTGTCTTAGGACACATTTCCTTAGTTAATTTTAAATGGTTGGCCAAAGGTGTACTAACTGGTTTTGCATTCTTCATTCTAAACCTCTCCAACACCTTCTCTATGTACTCACCTTGAGACAATGTCAATTTGCGATTTTTCTTGTCTTTTGTTATTATCATACCAAGGATTTTCTTTGCAGCACCCAAATTCTTCATTGCAAATGAATTAGCCAATTTCTTCTTAAGCACATTTATATCCTGCATATTAGACCCTGCAACAAGCATGTCATCTACATACAATAGAAAGATATTATAGCTTCCATGTCATCTAAATTTCTCAACCCTAAACTTTCCATCTTCCGCCATTGCTCCCACTCGAATTAGGAACCCTCTTTTCATGTGAGTTACCTTTGGCTCTTATACCAGTTATTAGAAAAATAGGATCACAGAGCAATAAAATAAAACAAATGTAGAAATAAAACATAGAAGATACACAATACAATAGAGACACAAATATATGTGGTTCACCCAGTGTGGGCTACGTCCACCAGAGAAATTTCCAGGTCCTTGCTTTATTATTATCCAGCAAATGAAGGGATACAACCTACAACACACATGTTGTAACTTCCTCTTCTTTATCTCACTGTATCCTATCTCAAAATACAATATTCGTAATGATACATAGCCGCAATACATTTCCCTCATAAAATAGGGTTTCCTTTTAGGGAAAAAAAACCCTAACATAACTTCTACCGTCAAATCTGAGACCTTATAATGAACAGCCCAGATTTACAATAAATTTACAATATACATTTACAAGGAAATTTTTCCTTCGGGGGCCCGCTTGCCCCCAGCCAGGGGGATGGACCCCTTGAACCCCATAGAGGGGGTAACCCCCCTCTGCACTCCCCCACATGGAGGAGTGTACATTCTTCTGGGGTGTAAAGTCTTCATGGGGTATAAACACGGCTGGAAAAGAAAATACCTCTGAATCAGGAAGATAATCAGGCTCCACAACCAACATTTCCCAACCACCAAGTTGACTGGTAATTAATTCCTCTAGGATAGAAGACTATTCTGGGTCTGAGTATTTCTAAATACAATAGAGTATTTCCTAGCAGTGGTCATCTCAACTATTCATGGTTCCCATCACCATTCCCTTTCATGACATCATAACCTATATAGGTAATACCCTTCAATAGTTATTCAACATTTTCCTTTTATATTAATAAAAAATATATTCACATTACCTTCTTTAGAAAAGGTTCGGTATTTCCCCAAAATCCACACATAAGAAATATGTCCATATTCTATTAGCAGGAATATAATTATATTTACAAGTTGGGAGAAACAGGGGTGTTACAATCCCCTCCCCTTTAAAGGACCACTATCCTCGGTGTTCTTTACATCTTAGCAACACGAGTCATACCCTCGTCTTTTATCTTCTTTAGCAAAGTTTTCCTTTTCTTGGTCTGGTCCTTTCCCTAACCCTTGGCCTTTGTAGCATGCCTACAATAATTTCAAACACCAAGCATATTAATCAAAATTCATGCAAAAACATTTTATTGTTGTTCAAAACTCAAGGGGAAATATTCATATCAGCACAATACTTATCTATGCAATTTCATGGATCCAAATCCAATCGACTGCATTACTAACTTATCCCATTTTTTTCTTGGCATGCCCATTGTGTGCATGATCCCAACCAATAATTTACATGAAATATCGAAGTCTCCTCTTCCTTTCAGTCAGTCACCCTCTAGGCGTAGGCTCAAGCATCTCCTTCTCTACTATACAGTCCCTCAAGTGATCCATCTCTCCTTTCCAAGGCTTTCTCACACAAGAAGAAATTTCACCGAGTCTTCCAGCCAAGGTGTCCCTCTAACTTGCTCTGTTGAGGCATCCCTTCGTCCTATGTTACCACAAAACAACATATTCTATGGCGATCATGGCTTATCATAGGGTTATCATTTCACAATAGTATCATTTTTCCATCCTTTCCATCTTGACAGCCACCATTTGTATCACGTGCATATAGTAACCATGAGATATTGTCGTCAATTTATCAAAAATTTCAAATTTGTTACCCACATATTTATAATTCCACACTTTAATTTTTATATTTGTTCCACACAGAACTAGGTTCACAAGTATGAGATATTTATTCTCATAACAATTTGGTTGAGCAGGAATTGGTCTTCCTTATGGGCTTACAGCATTGTCCTATCCAAGACCCTTCTTTCCTACAGTTTCAATACTCACATAGCCAAACAATTTTTAGTTCTCATGCACTTTATACTTTCATTACACACTTCCAGTGGCTCACAAACAATTTCAAAATTGTGCATACTAACAATCAAATTATATTTATCAATTCAGTGACATAAAATAAATGGATTTACCTTTTCCCTACACATGCATCATTCTAGCATACCAAGTTTTTTTGTTTTTTTTTAAGAAATCAACTATTAAATGAATTTAATCCAATGTGTCAGCATCCATGGCCACATTGACACATAATGCACCCTTGCATTGATCTCATATTACCACATTTCATGTTAGGAACTCTTGCCATTGTGGGTTGGAACTCAGCCAACCTCTCACCACAAGGATCATTTATCCACATTCATTGTTACAAGAGGACTATTTCCCCTGCCATGAGCTGACCACAACCTCAGATCAGCATAATATGATATGAAATTAAAATTTCATATGAATGCCTTCGAGCATTCTTTCTTCACTAATAACCATGGTGCCTACATATATGGCCACCCAATTACTCTCTTTACCATTCTACAACTCCAGTAGATTATTGGAAGGCCCTCCTTCCGTAATGGGAATTCAATTGTTTTCCCTCTCATGAAGACATGCATTTTATCAATGCATTTAATTCCAATGTGCTTCTTCTGAGCAATGTTGTTCCCGATCACTTTTGATGGGTCAATGTACCCATGACACTATTGGTTCATGAGTTTTTTTGCAATTATTTTAATCATCCTTGACTAGAAAATATTTCCTCTCTCTATTATTCAGATTCTTATTTCCTGAACCTTACCCTGCTTGGGTATCAATGGCATACAATAGATTCTCAAAATTATTTTCATATCATTAAGAAAATAAAATACTTCAGATTCTTACCTAATCCCTTCAATTCCCATGTCACAAGAGCATGAAATATTTTATACATGTTATGGTTGCCAACATCCTCTCTGATATTACATCATCAATGGTGATTCATGGGGACTCTCAAATTCCCTTCAATAATCTTTCAATAGCAACCCTCTTGCATTCATCCTCTTCATGAGGTTGTCAACCATTGGCAGTTGTCCTTCTTCAACAGCTCCAATATTTTCCTATAGTTAACAAGAGTCATCACAATCACAAACATATTAGTTTTCATGTTAAATAAAAATGCATGTACATAGCATCTAAATCAGCAAGCATCATCATATATGTCCTAGCATATCTACATGTACTTCATCACATTACTCCTCAATGTTCTCACTAGTGCAACCATAAAAATAATTTAGTTGTTGGGTTTCCTACAACCATCATCATATTAGTTTCTCATCCTAGAGAAACACAATAAACAATAAGAAAAGGGGTTAAGGGACTCTTTACTCTTTTCCAACTCCTCCTACACAGTCTAGAAATTTTCAGTTCAACTGAGTTATTTCCAAGGCCTCACTGCCTTTACTTTGTTGGTTGTGGAGCCTGATTATCTTCATGTTTCATAGGTCTTTTTTTTCAACTGTGTTTATACCCAATGAAGATTGTACACCATGAAATATAGTACACCCCTCCATGTGGGGGGGTTGCAGGGGGGGCTTGTCCCCCCTATGGGGTCTGGGTGGCTCATCCCCCTGGCTGGGGGATCTAGGGACAAGAAGGCCCCCGGCATGGTTTCAGGGGTAGCATCCCTAGATGGGGGATTGAGGGTGAAGCCCCCAAAGGAAAATTTTCCTTGTAAATGTATATTGTAATTTCATAGTAAATCTGGACCGTTCAGTATAAGGTTGTAGAGCTGACGGTAGAAGTTACGTTAGGGTTTTTTTCCTTAGAAGGAAACCCTATTTTATGAGAGAATTTTATTGCGGTTGTGTATCATTACGAATATTGTATTTTGAGAGAGGATATTGTGAGAGAAATAAGAGGAAGTTACAGAGGGCATGTTTTAGGTTGTATCCTTTCCTTTGTTGGATAATAAAAAGGAAGGATCTGATAATTTATTTGGTGGATGTAGCCCACACTGGGTGAACCACGTATATCTGTGTCTCTATTGTATTGTGTATGTTTTGTGTTTTATTTCCGCATTTTATTTTATTTTATTTCTCTGTGATCCTTTTTATCTAACAACTCGTATCAGAGAGAAAGGTAACTTGCGGGAAAAGAGGGTTCCTGGTGAGAGTGGGAGAAATGGCGGAAGATGGAAAGTTTAGGGTCGATAAATTTAATGGCTAAAAATACCACTTATGGAAGATGCTAATGGAATATTATTTATATCAGAAGGATCTATTCCTACCATTGGGTGGAATAGCAAGAATTCGACAGCCATGACGGATGAATAATGGGAGTTTCTTGACAGAAAGGCACTAGGAACGATACGATTGATCCTGGTAGCATCGGTGGCTCTCAATATTTCGAAAGAAAAGACAACGAAGGAGCTAATGGATGCATTGGATAAATTGTATTAAAAACCCTAGATGTCCAATAAGGTATTTCTAATGAAGAGATTATTTAATATGAAGATGTCAGGAGGTGGGTCTCTTGCAGATCATTCAAATGAATTTAATACAGTTATTAATCAGCTAAGTTCTATAAAAGTGGACTTTGATGATGAGGTCAGGGCTCTTCTAATCTTGTTCTCATTTCCAGAAAGATAAAATGGATTGGTAATGGTTGTAAGTAACTCTGTCTCTGGTTCAAACACTTTAAAATTTGATGATGGTGTTGGTGTTATCCTTAGCGAGGAAATGCGACGAAAAAGAACAGGTGAAACATCAGGTAATGTTTTAAACATAGAGGAAAGGGATCAGGGAACCATGGGAATTCTAGGAAGGAAGATCCAAATCTAGATTGGGAAGGATAGAGTGCTGGAATTGTGGGAATAAAGGACATCTGAAGAAAGATTGCAGAGCTCCAAAGAAACAAAGAGATGGACAACAAGAGAAAAATCAGGAAGCAAATGTAACAGGTGATGTGTTACAAGATGATTTGATTCTTTCTATAAATAATGTTTTTGAGTCTTGGGTAGTAGATTCAGGGGCTTCATTTCATGCCACACCCCATAGGAAACATTTTCTATATTATGTTCAAGGTGATTTTGGACAAGTTCATTTGGGTGATGATGCACCATGTAAAATTGTTGGAATGGGAAAGGTAAAAATAAAGCAAAGGAATGGAAACCAATGGTTGTTGAAAGAGGTAAGACATGTTACAAATCTAAGGAAAAATCTAATTTCAACAAGGCAATTGGAAAGTGAATTTTGTATATCTATATTTACAAATAAGGCCTGGAAGGTCACCAAAGGATCACTGGTGATAGCAAAAGGAGAGAAAGTAGGCACATTGTATTTATGTACCGGTAATATTGATTCTTCTATCTCTTTAGCTTCTACAGGAGTGATACAGCACTGTGGAATCATAGGCTTGAACACATGAGTGATAAGGGGATACAAATACTTCACAAAATAAATTTGTTTCCAGATCTTAAACAAATTGATTTGGATTTATGTGAGTATTGTGTTTATGGAAAACAGAAGAGAGTCAGATTTCTCAGAGTCGGAAAAGAAAATAAGAGTGAAAGGTTAGAGCTTGTGCATACATATGTATGGGGACCATCTAAGTTATCATCTCTTGGTGGCTCTCATTATTATGTTACTTTTATTGATGATGCAACTAGAAAAACTTGGGTTTATTGCATTCGACAAAAATCTGAAATTTTTGATACTTTTAAGAAATGGAAAGGTTTGGTTGAGAATGAGACAGGAAAAAGGTTGAAGTGTCTCAGATCAGACAATGGAGGTGAATATTGCAGCAAGGAGTTTGATGATTATTTTTCATACCATGGGATTCGTAGAGAGAAGACAGTTCCAGGAACACCACAAGAAAATGGTGTGTCATAAAGGATGAATAAGACAATCATGGAGTTTGCAAGTAGTATGAGATTGCATGTTGGTTTTCCCTTACAGTTCTGGGCATATGTTGTAGATACTTTGTTTACTTAATAAATAGAGGACCTTCAAGATCTTTGGATGGTGGAATTCTATAGGAGGCATGGACATGTAAAAAGGTAAACTATTCTTTTTTGAAGACTTTTGGTTGTGAAGCATTTGTCCATATTGATAAAGAAAATAGAAAAAAGTTTGAGGCAAAATCCAAGAAGTGTACCTTTATTGGATACAGTGTTAATGATTTTGGTTATCGCTTATGGGATTATGAAAATAAATAAATAATTAGGAGTAAATATGTCATATTCAATGAGAAGGTCGTGTACAAAGATCAGTTGCAGGGAAAGAAAGAGGAAAAAGAAAAACCAGAATACATAGTCCTTGATGAGATCACTGAAAAAGAAATTTCAAAGGTACCAGAAAATCAAAATATACAACAACAAGAGCAACAGGTACCTTAAATTCCCCCAAGTGTTGATATAAGATCTACCATGTTAAGTAGACCCCCTCAAATATACTCTCCTTCATTGCATTATTTAATGTTGGATGAGTCTGGTGAACCAGAATGTTATGAAGAGGCATTCTAGGTAGACACTAAAAAGAAGTGGGAGCAAGGCATGAAAGAGGAAATGGATTCCTTGGTAAACAACCAGTCTTGGGACTTGGTTCAGTTTCCTGCAGGAAAAAGAACATTGAAGAATAAATGGGTTTACAAGTTGAAGGAAGAAGATGGAGGAAAAAAGTTGTACAATGCTAGACTTGTTGTAAAAGAAAGGTATAGATTTTAATGTAATATTTTCTCTTGTTTTTAAAATGACTTCAATTAGGACTATTTTAAGTCTTATAGTAGTAGAATATTTACATCTTGAACAGTTAGGTGTAAAAACATTTTTTCTCCATGGGGATTTGGAGGAAGAGATTTATATGCAGTAGCCACAGGGGTATGAGGTCAAAGGGAAGGAAAATTTGGTATGCGGGTTGAAGAAGAGTTTGTATGGCCTAAAGCAAGCTCCAAGGCAGTGGTATTTGAAGTTTGACAGGTTTATGACAGAACAAGGTTATAGTAGATGGCATTCTGATCACTGTGTTTATTTTAAAAGGCTAGAAAATGGAAGCTATATTATCTTGCTATTGTATGTAGATGACATTCTTGTTGTAGGTTCTAATATGCAGGATATAAATCTGCTCAAGAAGAAATTAGATAATTAATTTTTGATGAAGTATTTGGGTGATGCAAAGAAAATCCTTGGTATGAGAATAACAAGAGACAGGAAAAATCGCAAATTGACATTGTCTCAGGGTGAGTACATAGAGAAGGTGTTGGAGGGGTTTAGAATGCAAAATGAAAAACCAGTTAATACACCTTTGGCCATCCATTTCAAATTAACCAACGAAATGTGTCCCAAGACACAGGAGGAGATAGAACATCGACAGGTAGAACATCGATGACGGTGTTCCTTTAAGGGGGAGGGGATTGTAATACCCCTGTTTCCCCAGCTTGTAAATATAACTATAACTTTCCAAAAGACTGTGGAAGAATAAATATGGGTGAATGATTGGATTTGATGAACCTTTTGTTATAAAAGGTAATGAATGTATTTTATGTTATTAATTGAAAATGAATAGTGTTGCATAACTGTTGAAAGGGGGGTTTTCCAAGATAGACCATGATGTTATGAGAGATATGGTCTAGGGAAACATAAATGGTTGAGATGACCCCCACCATACCAATACCTTACTGGATTTAATTGCTCAGACCCATAACAACCCTCTAACCTGTTAGCGCTCTGTAAATTCCCAAAGATTGTAAAAGGGCAGAAGAAATTTACAAGAGGTAACCTTAAGCAACTACTTTGAAACTGGGATCTAGCCCTACCAATTTCAGAGAGGGATCTCTCTTTAAGATTTAGATTTGTTTGGATTTTCAGATCTTAGGCTAGTTAAAAAAGAATAGTACTACGTTGTTTGTATTTTTTAATAAAATGGTTGAATGTCACTTACGCTTCCATTGGGCTATGGGGTCTATTTTATAAAAATGGAGGTCAAAGGAAAGTTTTTTAGAAGATTCGTTTTACAGGGCAAGGTAGTGAAACTGCTGGATTCTTTAGAAATAAAATGATGGATTTCTGAAAAGGTGAGATATTAGTTAAAACAAAAAAGCAATTAAGAATTTCTTTGTTTTTTTTTTCTTTTCTTTTCTTTTTTCTAGAATGAAGCAATATCTGCAAGTCAAAAACACTAAAGGAACAAAATTACAGTCAGCAGTTGATCCTATAAATTATAGGGTTATAACAGTGGCTCCACCTGGGGATGGTACCCTCCTTGTGAGGTGCCAAGAATCTTGTTTCTTGTTGTCTTGAAAAACTTCCTCTAGAGCTTCTTCTTCTATCTTACTTGCTTTATTTTGAAAATTTTGATGACATTATTCAGTGTCTTAGGGCCTTCTCTGCGGGCTTCAAACACCTGAACAAAAGCACCTACACAAAAACTGCCTGTAAAATAAATGATATGTACAATGGAAAAGGAATGGTGATGTTTCTATTGAGGTGGAAGATAATGCTTCAGCATCCTTCCATTTATAGGTCCCCCTGGCAGGTCTGATCCATCATTATTATTAAGAAGGAAAGCATTATTTCCTTTGTAGGCCTGAATGGTGTAAGGACCCTTCCACAAGTTATATAACTTTCCATGTTTACCTTTATCTTCATTTCTGGAGTCCCATTTCAAAACTAGATCACCCAATTCAAAGTTATCCTCTTTGGCTCTCTTGTCATAAATATTTTTTATATTTTCCTGGATCACTTGAGTTATGTTGTACACTTCTTCTCTGGATTGCTGCAATTGAATCATTTGATTTATTCTTATTTGAATGTCATTAGGCTATGCCTGAGCTTCCTGCAATAATTTCATAACTGGAACTCCCAGAGAAGGAGGAAAAATTGCCTCAGTGCCATATACCAGTTGATATGGAGACATACCAATTGATATTTTATTACTCAGTCTATCTGCATGTTATCACTCCAGGAAACTCTTCTAGGTTGAGCTCGAAGATGCCTGGTAACTTAACTAATTCTCTCAATGTTTAACTCAATGATGGGTATGGGGTTGAATCAAGATGAATATCTACTAACTGGACCATTTTATTGAAGACTGTCTAGTGATATTCAAACATTATAAGGCTCTCAAGAGATGAAATCAGACAAGTTGTTTATCAAATAGAACAGAAGCTAATCACCTAACCAGATCACACATATATAAAACAATAAGTATGATGGGTACAAAAACTAGGATAACCACTTATGATTCTTTTCTTAGCAGTCAAATAGTGAGATGACAGTCACCTGAGGATCATATAAGCATAGACAGAGAATAGCATTCACTCATAAGTATAGACAGGTAGGAAAGAAGAGATCTGGTCACATCAATTAAAGAACTTTATAGGCCTGAATATATTTAAGAATAAGTCTCTATTACAGTAGCAGCAAAGTGAATCCAAAATCAAACCTTCAGCCTCCATGACTGAATTCCCCCTCCCTCACTTCATCTGAAGCTATTGGTTGTATAGCCTTTACAAAATATTTCTAGATCCAAGAAAACTGGATCAAATATGCTAAATATGGAAAGTCAAAACAAAATCATGAAAATAGGGAAAGATCCTATTTATGTGGTCAACCTTAATCTAGATAGTCTTCATGTCTTCGACAGCTGCAGCAATCTTTGACACACTTCAACATCTTACAAGGCAGCAGGTCTTCAAAGGCTGATAGATAAGGTCAAAAAAATGCCACCTGGGTAGACAAGTCATTCTTTGCCACGAATAGGCAACAAACTTCATCTCTTTCACATTGCTGGCACCTCAAAAACTGGAACAACACATTGAAACAAATCCTCTTAATTATAACCTTCACTTATAAATCATCCTCGTGCCCTGTAGAATGATAAAACTTGGATCTGTGCAAAAAGAGCTCCATTCTGCACTTCTCTGTGGTTTCGGTGGCTAGAGAGCCAAAATTCTAACTTGTAAGCCACTGAAATCTTTGCTTTCGATGGCTAAGGACATATATGAAAGCCCTCCTAAGCCACCGAAATTGCAGATTTGTGAAATCTGTTTCAAAACTACAAAAACTTGGTTCTTGATTCTAGTAACCTACTGCAGCAGAACAGTATTGTCCCTTTCAAAAAGTCTGGAATATATCTTGGTCATTATATAAATCTCCAAATCTGTTCACAACAGCATAGCCATGCCCTCCATAAGCTTTTCTGCAGACACTTAGAGATTTTGTTGTGTAAGAAGTCTCGTAGGCTTTTAGCCCAGCAGAGAGAGCATGGAAATATTAATCAGTAGTCTATAGTAACATCTACAAGATGGTAAAGGGAAGCTACAGCTGCTACCTATGTATCTACTCCAGAAAATTTCAGTAGATTAATTAAACACTTATAAACATGCCATGTATGTAGAGATGAACCATATAATCAGCCATTGGAAAACCAAATCTAGAGGGCCCAAATCTCCAACTGATGCATTAGTTTAACCGAATCAACCTGAGGTGCAAAAGAAAGCACATATGGTTTATTATCTGGATTGACTATCAGTTTTCAGACTAACTCTGCAGCAACACAGTTCCAAGTTTTAACTGGTGATTATAGCATGCCCACAATTGTCTCAATTGCCCCTTTCTCACTGTCAGGTTTGCACAATAAGTACAAAAATATCAACAGAGGTTCACTTGCTAAATCTTTTGCCTAATTCAAATGTTTAGTCACAGGACCATGATATGGCTTTGACTTGAAGATTCGCAGCTGGAAACAACC
Source organism: Picea engelmannii (assembly GCA_009831015.1). Lineage (NCBI taxonomy): Eukaryota > Viridiplantae > Streptophyta > Pinopsida > Pinales > Pinaceae > Picea > Picea engelmannii. Next base: position 40,092 of record ML841177.1, read on the forward strand.
AGCCAAGTAGCACATGCCGAATTCCAAGGAGAACATCACGAGAAGCTTGACTAGTTATCACTGTCTTCAGTGCATCTGAAATCAAAGCAAAATGAGCCCTGCCAGAAATGACTTCACCACGAAAGGCATCACTAAACTCAGCTTTATGGGCATGGCAAAAAAGTTGGTAAGCATCTGATTAGGTGTGTGAATATTGGATCCAGGAAAAGTAGCAGTGAAGCCATATAGTATCATCGTTGTACCGCAAATGGAGAAAACACCCAAGGATAAAGTTTCTCATCCTACAAATCGGGCACCTGACATTTTGTTCTGTGTTTTATTATTTGCCAAATGTTTGCAGAAAACTTCTCTGTCAATTTGTGCATGATCCTCATGATGCAATGCTTTCATTTACATGTCGTGGCCCTTCTTCCATGCAGCCCAATGCCTTCAACCTGTCAAACATTCCAAAAACGCAGAGATTTGCACCACGTCGAGGACACCTGTGTTAGGTTTTAGTTTTGACTTGTGGTTTGACTCAGTGTTGGGCTTTTTGTGTCGATTTGTGAATTGACATGTGGACTGGAATTTATGACATAACAAATGACTTGATGTGCTAGGCTTATGATGGATGGTTGTCTCTGAATCGTGGCTTGAAATTGCAGACTTAATATTAGAGTTGTGTCGATGGATTATATAGTATGACTCATAGTTTGGCTATGACTCGTGGCTAACATAATAGCATAAGAATAGAACATATAGATGTGACTCATAACTTGGCATATGTGTCGTCTTGTGGCAAAGGTATATGCGTTGTGATTTAGGATATGGCTTTAGCCTATAGCTTGATTTGTGGCATTCAATCTTCTATTAGAAAGCCATAAGACCCGAGAGTATATAGACCAT
>ML841179.1:0-15082 GCA_009831015.1 Picea engelmannii
TGGGAACTCCCTTGTCTCACGTTTGAAGTTTTGTTTATGGTTGTAATGTTATTTGCTTTTCATCTCTTAGGTAGATTTTATTTCGTTTGGTTTTCTATTCTCTGTTAACCCATTTTGATCCACAGCAAACCTGTTCTGCCTTGATGAGCCCAACAGGGCATGCTAGTGCTCCCATTCTTGCTCACCCAGTGACGATTCGAGCACGAACAATAACCTAGGCTTGGGACGTCACCTCCTTCTTAACCTTTAAAAAATACAGCTAGCACAAAGGGGAAAAGTGAAAAGAGTGTAGCAAAGGCTAGGCTCTTTCTTCCTTCTTCAATGGCTGAATATTTCTCTCTAAGGGGACATGAAACAAGGACCTACTTGTGTACTTGTGAACTAGGGCTTTAAAATCAACAAATTTATAAGAAAATTCAAAAAAATAAACCTACAACCATTCAATTAAGAAGTTTTGCAAGAAAAACACTTACATATCATGATCAAAAGCATATGCAAACCCTAGTTGTAAACCTTCCTTCAAGAGAAATGCCAAACATGCCAAGAAAATCCTTCCATCAACAAGTGTGCCTCACGTTAAAATACCAAATACCCAAGTAGGGCGCAAAAATCAGACCTCGCAAGAGAGTGAGTTGTGTGCTATATCCAAATGAGGGAAAAACATCCTCAATATATAGTGTATCATGACCTATAATTAAAATTGGGTCATTAAAAATAGCTGACAAGTCTACAAACCAAAAATCATATTGTTTTCACATTAAATGTTTTCTAAAACCCTAAATGAGAAAAATATGAGACGTCAACCCCTCCTGAGGGAGATGTTAGGCCCTTTTTGGGCTAGTCCAACATATAGAAGTCAAACATTAGCCCTTCATAGGCTCCTTCAAGATGCCACACGTGCCATTCATCCTATCAAACTGCCACACGCTCAAGGTGACGTCAAGGCCTCCTAGGTGACGTCCTGGTCATCAAAGGGAAACACTCCATCTGAAAAGGGTCAACCCCCCTGGGCTGGGCTTAGCCAAACTATCCTGGATGGAACGTCCTTCTTCTTCTCATGTGCAAGAGCTCAACCAATCACTGTCATGTCTCTGCCCCTGATGGGGTCCCAACAACCATCTGATGGGATCTTTAGCGCCATGGAGGTCCGAGCTAATCATCTCCCCATGTGTACTGGTCTAACTGGTACATGTCCATTGGGCATGGTCCTGGACATCAAAAACTTCTCCCTCCATGGGCTCATTATTCACAGGGATCATAGTAATGTCAATCACGTTTCATCATTAATTTCATCAAATACATGCATAAAACCCCTGATATATCAATCAATAGCTCAAAGATATTACAATGACCTACAATATAAAGCCGAAGAAAAAGACATAACACCCTATTAGGCCAGTATCCATAAGAAAAGGAAAGTCTTTAGAGGGTATCGTCCAAGCCATGTAAAATGAGGTGATGTGGTCAAGGGATGTCTAGATATATGGGTAGAGTGAAAGACAGGGATGCATGATATTACCTGTGGGTTCCTTTGTAGAAGGCAAGCTGTACCCTTCATGGATGCAATTCTTTCCAAGCCCTTTATTGGTTTTATTTTTTTCTTTTCTTTATTGCTTTTTCTTTTTTTATTTCAAGGTCTAACTAGAGGACACTTCCTTGGCGTGGTGACTAGAGCTGACAGTGTTACCCACAAGCACTTTCACAGAGATGATAAAGTTGGTTCGTGATGAGACCCCCTTTCCCTTTGCCATGCAACCAAAGGTCACTACCCTGGCATGGTAACCAGATAGTGGCAATGTCATTCTATTAGGTACCCATGAACATAATAGGTTGGCTCGTGATGAGACCCCCTATACTCTTGGCTAGGTCTTGTTGTTGTTATTTTTCTTTGGGTCCCTCTTATTTCTTGCTGAGAGGATTTTTACTTCCTTCTTGGGGATCCTTGGGCGAGGCATCTCTAGGTTTCATTTTTTTTTTTATGGATTTTATCTTTTTCCAGCTACTTTTAACTTCTGAGCCTTTAGGCCCTTCTTCCTATGAGACAAGGTGCAACCCCACAAACATATCATCCTAACACCCGGACTAGGGGAATGGGGCAGATGAGTGGGAGATAAGATGTAAAAGTGATGATACGATGGGAGCGGACGATGGCTCTTCAGAAATCCCCTGGGTGGAAAACAAAAATCTATGGGTATAAGATTTCTAGGACACCGTGTCAGTCTCCCCAACCATGGTCAAGTGGGTTAATGTTAGATCCAAGCAGTCATCAGAAATAAAAGGAATTGGATGCATATATCTAAAGGTTATAATGATAAAAAATGACACATACCATGATACCTGGACCAATTACCTTATGGAGCAATATTTTTCTCTGATACAAGTCCAAGCTGAAGGTGATGGATGCTGCTGCTGCTGACAAGACAAGTCTGATGAAGGAGAAGAAACATGGGTCCTCCAGGGCCATGCTCAGGTCAATCCTTCTCTCAGTACTCCATGTCTAGGACCTGTGGGTCTCGAGACATGATCTCCTAGTTATCCCTAGAAAACAGGGATAACATCTAGCTCCAACTCGGGGACATGTGCTCACTGTAGAGTGAATGAGAACCTCAACATCTTTGGCATAACCTGCAGACCTGCTCAAACTCAAAAAATGCATCAGTAACAAAGGTGGGGTGGTATTGCCACCCCACAACATATATACATGTATATATAACTGAAATAAAACAAGCAATATGCAAGTGTGAAAGCAAACTAACATGAAATGAAAGTGGTATTGTACACGAAGAATGCCTACTTACCTGTACTTACCTATGAAGTCAGGTCGCCCCATCCTGGTGGGGTTTCAGGAGGTGCCTGCTGACAGGCACTGTGTGCCTTTGTCCCTCCAGTGTAGACAGGTAATAAGAGTCATTAACTGACTTTCTTTCAACCTTAAAAGGGCCAAGCCAAAAATGATTATTTCCTTTGATATCAGTAGGCTTCCCTTTATTGTCATCCCAAATCCAAACCATGTCTCCCTCCTTGTACTCTTTGACTTTGAAATTGGTCGTTCCTTGAATAACCCTGGTGTATTGTGTAGAGGGAGGTGGGTGGGATTCTGCTATAAATATTTCCTGCTTCGAAGGACGAATCCGTACATCATCTTCCACCTTCTTTAGTATTTTTGCAGTCTTTGATTCCTGAGCTTTGAGATCGTCCATGAGTTGTTGGTATTCTTCTTTCTTGGGCCATTTAATCTAATTCAAATTTTCCTCATTTGCAAAAAGCGTATATTCTGGAGAATATTTATGAGGAGTCGGCCTAGTTTTGTCATGTGCTTTGTCGATGGAATCACTGGTCTTTTTCACATAAGTTGTAGTTAGAGGTACATTCTGGATACGACCAATAGTTCCATCTTTCAATGTTCCATCTGATCCTTGGAAAAAAGTTGTCAAATCTCTCTTTGATAGATGGTACCTTGATGACTTCTGTCAAAGGGATGGTTACAAACATATTGGATAATTCCCCTTCAAGGTCAAAATTCAGGTTAACCCTTTCAGTATTGGATGTTTTAGGAAAGATTACATTCACAGGTGGGTTTTTTGTTTTGTCAGTGGAAGGTTGGTCCAACTTCTTTCTTCTATACACCTGGAACTCTTGTTTCTTCAGCTTTTCTTTTGATTCCTGGTCTAGTTTGTTTATTACCGCCATCTTGGATGACCTGGCTGCTTCTTTCATGGCCTCTTGATGCTCTTCAGCGGTGATATTTATTTGAGGGCCTTCTATGAAGTAGTCTATATTGTTCACTTGTTGATGGCCACCACTACTATAAGGACACTCATGTTCCCAATGTTCTTCACTGCATTGAAAACACCAAGGGTTTTCATCCACAATGATGGTGCTTGGAACTTCTATTTCTTTGAAAACATCTTCGTTCCACTCAACGAAATTACTTACTCTCTTTACTAGATAGCCATATTCATCTGAATCCTCTGAGGCGTCAGAGGCATCATCGGGATAATCACCCCAATCTATGTCTTCTCCTGTCAAGGGAAAAGTGGGACAATATTGAAACAAGTATGGATCCACTGAAACGGGTGTTTGTTCATCCTTCTTGGAATGACCAGTATGTAAAAGTGTGGGAATCTCCTTAAAAGGTAATTGGTCATCCGAGTCTTGTTTTTTTAGAAAGGAAATTTTCAACATTTCACGAATCCTTTTAACCCTTTGCAGGATACATGACATATTGGTGCTTGGATCGGTTTCTTCAAACCTATCGGCTTCACTCATATATTGATATTCTAACATCGGTGTGTTCAAGACAAACAAGGAATCTTCAAAGTTAGGTTTTTTGTGAGTGGCCATGTATGAATCCTTGGATGGTTCAATCCTTGGATGGTTCATGTTGTCTTTAGACATTTAGGACATTGCTTGTGTTTGAGAAAGTTGTGTTCCATTTCCTTTTGGGAGGCATGAGTTTTACTTCAAGAATTTCTAGGAACTTAAGCTTAGCTTTGGTGACATCCTCGTCACTAGATTCCCAAGGGTCATTATTGTGCGAGAGATTGACTTGATGGATGTAGTATTCAAACTCAAGGTTCTTCTCAATATGACAAGCAAAGTCTTGTGCTTCTTCTAGAGTCGAGGGTGACTGATCTTTGAGAGTAAACTGCAAAACTCCTTCCAACGAGTTCAAGTAGTGTTGGAGGACAACTTCTTCTGAGAAGCTAGGCCTGATATTCTTGAGTAGAAGGTTGAACCTATCATTTAAATCCCTAATTCCCTTGCTAGAGGCTTTGCAAATATTAGTGTATTGAGAGTAAAGGGAATTCATTCTTTCTTTTTCACACCAATCTTTCTTGAAGGCTTGTTCAATATCTTCAGTGGTTTTGATGCTTCCTTTTGGGAGTTTGTTAATCCATCTTCTGTCACTTCTGATGAGTGAGCTCAGAAAGAGCCTTAAAAAGATATCGGGGTGTTATTGTCTGGATTGGTGAAACTAGAAATCATCACAGAAGTCAGTCCATGAGAGTTGCCATAGGATCCATCTTCCCCTGAGAACGTAGGTATCCAAGACTCGACCTTCTTGGGTAGATCATGTAACTCCCCTTGGGTGTTAGGTAAGCTTAAAGGACCAAATATTTCTTTATGAGACCATTTGGGAGAACTTACATAGGTGACAGTATTTGTGGAGGTCACAGTGGTAGATGAAAGTATATACTGATGCCCACTACGAGTCGTCATTTGCTATTTTTGGAGTCGCCAGATGATTTGCTTAAAATCATCAAAGAAAAGGGAAAATACCCTGGTGGAGTCTCCAGGTAAGCTTGTAAGATAAGGCTCTAAGGAAAGGCTTACCTAAAAGGTTTGTCGTCTGAGGAGAATTGACTTAGTGTTCCCCAACAACGATGCCAAAATGTTATCACACAGTTTGTAACTAGGTCAAATGGCTAAAGGATAGAGGCCAAACTGGCATAACAGGAACCTTCACCACCAAATGCCACCTCAATGGGGAGGTTCTTTCTATTAAGGGAGGTTAACCTAGGGGAAACATCCCCGGTAACCTAGGTTTTTGAAGAGGCCAAAGTATAAAGGTCAAAGCAAAAGTTCCTCCTCACAGGTTACCACCAAGATCAGATAGTTCGGCTAATCAACCAATAAAGAAGTGTATGCCCAAATGAGAACACTTGCCCAGAACAAGACAACAACAAATAATATATGCAGGCTATAATTCAGTGGGTTAGTACTTCATGCAACTATATAACATTAATATGTAAGCAATTTAAAGCAACAAATATCAATGAGATCAACATTTTGTCAATATAGCAATGGAAAAATATCAATTCATCAATAAATATTGGGATGATGTAGCTAACAATGTATCTAACCAATATTTTACTCAATAAATGCTTTCAACCATCATCTAATTGCATATCATCAAATTTTTTTGCGTTAAGATGGAATAACCAAGTGTGACGTCAGCCTAGTTAGGGTTTCAAATTTAAAGGTTTTGAGAGGTTGTTTGAGAACTATCACTTCAACGTTGTGTGTCTAATATCAGTGGCTAGGGGTAGATGGAGTCAATTAAGGAGAGGGCGCAAGTTTGAGGGAATAAAGGCTAAGGACAAGAGGGAAGGGTTCTAGAGTGCTGCAATGGTAGGGCCCTAGAATCAAAACCCTAGGATAAAGAGGCTCACTCCAGTGTTGCTTAAGCAAGGCCTCGTGCTCTTTCCTCCTTCCTTAGGTCAAACTTGGCAAAACGGCTAGCATAAAAGATAAGTTAAAACAAGAGAGTGAGGAGAGGGAGAGTGTTGCAATGGCAAGGCTCTATCACCAAACCCTAGAAGATGGATGACCCTAGGTGTAGATAACTTAGGCCTAGGATGTCACCTCCTTCTTAACCTTTAAAAATTACATCTAGCACAAAGGGGAAAAGTGAAAAGAATGTAGCAAAGGCTAGACTGTTTCTTCCTTCTTCAATGGCTGAATATTTCTCTCTAAGGGAACATGAAACAAGGACCTACTTGTGTGCTTGTCACCTAGGGTTTTAAAATCAGAAAATTTATAAGCAAATGCAAGAATATAAACCTACAACCATTCAATTAAGAAGTTTTGCAAGAAAAACACTTACATATCATGATCAAAAGCATATGCAAACCCTAGTTGTAAACCTTCCTTCAAGAGAAATGCCAAAAATTCCAAGAAAATCCTTCCATCAACAAGTGCACCTCACTTTAAAAGACCAAATACCCAAGTAGGGCGCAAAAATCAGACCTCACAAGAGAGTGAGTTGTGTGTTATATCCAAATGAGGGAAAAACATCCTCAATACATAGTGCATCATGCCCTATAATTAAAATTAGATCATTAAAAATAACCGACAAGGCTACATACAAAAAATCATACTATTTTCACATTAAATGTTTTCTAAAACCCTAAGTGAGCAAAATATGAGACATCAAGCCCTCCTGAGGGAGACGTTAGGCCCTTTTGGGGCTAGTCCAATATCCAGAAGTCAAACGTTAGCCCTTCCTGGGCTCCTTCAATATGCCACACGTGCCAGCTGTCCTGTCAAACTGCACATGCTCAAGGTGATGTTAAGGCCTCCTGGGTGACGTCCTGGTCATCAAAGGGAAACACTCCATCTGAAAAGGGTCAAACCCCTTATGCTGGGCTCAGCCAAACTGTCCTAGATGGAGCGTACTTCTTATTCTCATGTTCAAGAGCTCAACTAATAATTGACCTGTCTCTGCACATGATGGGGTCCCAACAACTATTTGATGGGCTCTTCAGCCCCATGCAGGTCCGAGCTAATCATCTCCCCATGTGTACCGGTCCAACTGGTACTTGTCCATCGGGCATGGTCCTGCACATCAAAAACTTCGCCCTCCATGGGCTTATTAGTCACAGGGATCATAGCAATGTCAATCACGTTTCATCATTAATTTCATCAAATACATGTATAAAACCCCTGATATATCAATCAATAGCTCAAAGATATTACAATGACCTACAATACAAAGCCGAAGAAAAAGACAAAAATACCCTATTGAGCCAGTATCCATAAGAAAAGTAAATTATCCAAAGGGTATCATCCAAGCCATGTAAAACGAGATGATGTGGTCAAGGGATGTCCATACATACGGGTAGAGTGAAAGACAGGGATGCATGATATTACCTGTGGGTGCCTTTGTAGAAGGTGAGTTGTACCCTTCATGGATGCAATTATTTCCAAGCCCTTTATTAAGTTTATTTTTTTATTTTCTTTATTGCTTTTTCTTTTTTTTATTCCAAGGTCTAACTAGAGGACACTGGCTTGGCATGGTGACCAGAGCTGACAGTGTTACCCACAAGTACTTTCACAGAGATGATAAAGTTGGTTCGTGATGAGACCCCCTTTCGCTTGGCCAAGCAACCAAAGGTCACTGCCCTGGTGTGGTATCCAAAGAGTGGCAATGCCATTCTGTTAGGTACCCATGAACATAATAGGCTGGCTTGTGATGAGACCCCCTATCCTCTTGGCTAGGTATTGTTGTTGTTATTTTTCTTTGGGTCCCTCTTATTTCTTGCTGAGAGGATTTTTATTGCCTTCTCGGGGATCCCTGGGCGAGACATCTATATGTTTCATTTTTTTTTATGGCTTTTATCTTTTACCAACTGCTTTCACCTTCTGGGCCTTTAGCCCCTTCTTTCCACAATACAAGGTGCAACCCCACAAATAGATCATCCTAATTCCCAGACTAGGGGAATGGGGCAGATGATTGGGATATAAGATGTAAAAGTGATGATATGATGGGAGCTGACGATGGCTCTTCAGAAATCCCCCCAGTGGCAAACAAAAACCTACGGGTACAAGATTTCTAAGACACCCTGTCAGTCCCCCCAACCATGGTCAAGTGGGTTAATGTAATATCCAAGTAGTCGTCTGAAATAAAAGGAATTTGATGCATATATATCAAGGTTATAATGATAAAAAATGACACATACCATGATACCTAGACCAATTACCTCATGGAGCAAGAGTCTTCTCTGATACAAGTCCAAGATGAAGGTGATGGATATTGTTGTTGCTGACAAGACTAGTCTGATGAAGGAGAAGAAAGACGGGTCCTCCAGGGCCATGCTTAGGTCAATCCTGCTCTCGGTACTCCATGTCTAGGACCTGTGGGCCTCGAGACATGATCTCCTAGTTATCCCTAGAAAACGGGGATAACATCTGGAAAACGGGGATAACATCTGGCTCCAACTTGGGGACATGTGCTCACCGTAGAGCGCATGAGAACCTCAACATCTATGGCATAACCTGCAGACTTGCTCAGACTTGAAAAAGGCATCAGTAACAAAGGTGGGGTGGTATTTCCACCCTGCAATATATATACATGTATATATAACTGAAATAAAACAATCAATATGCAAGTGTGAAAGAAAAATAACATGAAATGCAAGTGGTATAATACATGAAGAATGCCTACTTACCTATACTTACCTGTGAAGTCAGGTCGCCCCATCCTGGTGGGGTTTCAGGAGGCGTCCACTGACAAGCACTATGCACCTTTGTCCCTCCAGTGTAGACAGGTAATAAGAGTCATTAACTGACTTTCTTCCGACCTTAAAAGGGCCAAGACAAAAATGATTATTTCCTTTGATATTAGTAGGCTTCCCTTTATTGGCATCCCACACTCAAACCACGTCTCCCTCCTTGTACTCTTTGACTCTAAAATTGGTCATTCCTTGAATAACCATGGTGTATTGTGTAGAGGGAGGTGGATGGGATTTTGCAATAAAGATTTCATATTGCGATGGATGAATCCGTACATCATCTTCCACCTTCTCTAGTGTTTTCCTAGTCTCTGATTCCTGAGCTTTGAGATCGTCCATGAGTTTTTGGTATTCTTCTTTCTTGGGCCATTAATCTGATTCAAATTTTCCTCCTTTGCAAAAGGCATATCTTCTGGAGAATATTTATGACGAGTCGGCTCAGTTTTGTCACGTGCTTTGTCGATGGAATCACTGGGCTTTTGCACATAAGTTGTAGTTACAGGTACATTCTAGATACGACGAATAGTTCCATCTTTCAATGGTCCATCTGATCCTTGAAAAAAGTTGTCAAATTGTTCTTTGATGGATGGTACCTTGATGACTTCTCTCAAAGGGATGGTTACAAACATCTTGGATAATGCCCCTTCAAGGTCAAAATTCAGGTTAACCCTTTTAGTATTGGATGTTTTAGGAAAGATTACATCCACAGGTGGGTTTTTTGTTTGGTCAGTGTAAAGTTGGTCCAACTTATTTCTTCTATACACCTGGAACTCCTGTTTCTTCATCTTTTCTTTTGATTCCTGGTCTAGTTTGTTTATTACTACCATCCTGGCTGACCTGGCTGCTTCTTTCATGGCCTCTTGATGCTCTTCAGTGGTGATATTTATTTGAGGGCCTTCTGTGAAGTAGTCTATATTGTTCACTTGTTGATGGCCACCACTACTGTAAGGACACTCATGTTCCCAATGTTCTTCACTGCATTGAAAACACCAAGGGTTTTCATCCACAATGATGGCGCTTGGAACTTCTATGTCTTTGAAAACATCTTCGTTCCACTCAATGAAATTACTTACTCTCTGTACTGGATAGCCATCTACATATGAATCCTCTGAGGCATCAGAGGCATCATCGGGATAATCACCCCAATTTGTGTCTTCTCCTGTCAAGGGAAAAGTGGGACAATCTTGAAACAAGTATGGATCCACTGAAACAGGTGTTTGTTCATCCTTGTTGGAATGACCAACATGTAATAGTGTGGGAATCCACTTAAATGGTAATTGGTCATCCGAGTCTTGTTTTTTTAGAAAGGAAATTTTTAAGATTTCATGAATCCTTTTAACCCTTTGCAGGATACATTACATACTAGTGCTTCGATTGGTTTCTTCAGACCTATCGGCTTCACTCATATCTTGATCTTCTAACATCGGTGTGTTCAAGACAAACAAGGAATCTTGAAAGTTAGGTTTTTTGTGAGTGACCATGTACGAATCCTTGAATGGTTCATGTTGTCTTGAGACATTCAGGACATTGCTTGTGTTTGAGAAAGTTGTGTTTCATTTCCTTTCTGGAGGCATGAGTTTTACTTCAAGAATTTCTGGGAACTTAAGATCATCTTTGATGACATCCTCATCACTAGATTCCCTGGGGTCATTATTGTGCGAGAGATTTACTTGATGGATGTAGTCTTCGAACTTAAGGTTCTTCTCAATCTGACAAGCAAAGTCTTGTGCTTCTTCTAGAGTCGAGGGCGCGATCTTTGAGAGTAAACTGCAAAAATCCTTCCAACAAGTTCAAGTAGTGTTGGATGATAGCTTCTTCTGAGAAGCTAGGCCTGATCTTCTTGCGTAGAAGGTTGAACCTGTCATTTAAATCCCTAATGCCCTCACTAGAGGCTTTGCAAATATTAGTGTATTGAGAGTAAAGGGAATCCATGCTTTCTTTTTCACACCAATCTTTCTTGAAGGCTTGTTCAATATCTTCAGGGGTTTTAATGCTTCCTTTCGGGAGTTTGTTAATCCATCTTCTGGCACTTCCAGTGAGTGAGCTCACAAAGAGCCTTAAAAAGACATCAGGGTGTTCTTGTCTGGATTGGTGAAACTTGAAAGCATCACAGAATTCGTTCCAATGAGAGTTGCCATAGGATCCATCTTCCCTTGAGAACTTACATATCCAGGACTCGACCTTCTTGGGTAGATCATGTAACCCCACTTGGGTGTTAAGTAAGCTTAAAGGACAAAAGATTTCGTTATGAGACCATTTGGGAGAACTTATAGGGGTGACAGGATTTGTGGAGGTCATAGTGGTATATGAAAGTATATACTGATGCCCACTACGAGTCGTCATTTGCTATTTGTGGAGTCACCATATGATTTTCTTAAAATCATCAAAGAAAAGGGAACACACCCTAGTGGAGTTGCCAGGTAAGCTTGTAAGATAAGGATCTGAGGCAAGGCTTACCGAAAAGGTTTTTCGTCTGAGGAGAATTGACTCAGTGTTCCCTGGAAACAGCGCCAAAATGTTATTGCACAGTTTGTAGCTAGGTAAAATGGATAAAGGATAGAGGCCAAACTGGCGTAACAGGAACCTTCCCCACCCAATGTCACCTCAATGCGTAGGTTCTTTCTATTTAGGGAGGTTAACCCAGGGGCATGTCCTCGGTAACCTGAGTTTGTGAAGAGGCCAAAGTATAAAGGTCAAAGAAAAAGTTCCTCCTCACAGGTTACCACCAAGGTCAGATAGTCTGGCTAATCAACCAATAAAGAAGTGTATGCCCAAATGAGAACACCTGCCCGAAACAAGACAACAACAAATAATATATGCAGGCTATAATTCAATGGGCTAGTACTTCATGCAACTATCTGACATTAATATGTAAGCAATTTAAAGCAACAAATATCAATGAATTCAACGTTTTGTCAATATAGCAATGGAAAAATATCAATTCATCAATAACTATTGGGATGATGTAGCCAACAATGTATCTAACCAATCTTTTACTCAATAAATTCTTTCAACAATCATCTAATTGCTTATCATCAAAATTTGTTGCATCAAGATGGAATAACCAAGTGTGACGTCAGCCTAGTTAGGGTTAGCTAGTTTGTTAGGGTTTCAAATTTAAAGATTTTGAGAGGTTGTTTGAGCACTATCACTTCAACGTTATGTGTCTAATATCAATGCCTAGGGGTAGATGGAGTCAATTAAGGAGAGAACGCAAGGTTGAAGGAATAAAGGATAAGGAAAAGAGGGAAGGGTTCTAGAGTGATGCAATGGCAGGGCCCTAGAATCAAAACCCTAGGGGAAAGAGGCTCACTCTGGTGTTGCTTAAGCAAGGCCTCATTCTCTTTCCTCCTTCCTTAGGTCAAACTTGGCAAAACAACTAGCATAAAAGATAAGTTAAAACAAGAGAGTGAGGATATGGAGAGTGTTGCAATGGCAAGGCTCTATCACCAAACCCTAGAAGATGTACGGCCCTAGGTGTAGATAACCTAGGCCTGGGACATCACCTCCTTATTAACCTTTAAAAATTATAGCTAGCACAAAGGGGAAAAGTGAAAAGAGTGAAGCAAAGGCTAGGCTCTTTCTTCCTTCTTCAATGGCTGAATATTTCTCTCTAAGGGGACATGAAACAAGGACCTACTTGTGTGCTTGTCACCTATGGTTTTAAAATCAGCAAATTTTTAAGCAAATGCAAGAATATAAACCTACAACCATTCAATTAAGAAGTTTTGCAAGAGAAACACTTACATATCATGATGAAAAGCATATGCAAACCCTAGTTGTAAACCTTCCTTCAAGAGAAATGCCAAACATGCCAAGAAAATCCTTCCATCAACAAGTGCACCTCACTTTAAAAGAACAAATACCCAGGTAGGGTGCAAAAATCAGACCTCACAAGAGAGTGAGTTGTGTGTTATATCCAAATGAGGGAAAAACATCCTCAATATATAGTGTATCATGACCTATAATTAAAATTAGGTCATTAAAAATAGTCGACAAGGCTACAAACCAAAAATCATACTGTTTTCACATTAAATGTTTTCTAAAACCCTAAATGAGCAAAACATGAGACGTCAAGCCCTCCTAAGGGAGACGTTAGGCCCTTTTGGGACTAGTACAACATCTAGAAGTCAAATGTTAGCCCTTCATTGGCTCCTTCAAGCTGCCACACATGCTAGTCGTCCTGTCAATCTACCACACGCTCAAAGTGACATCAAGGCCTCCTGGGTGACGTCCTGGTCATTAAAGGGAAACGATCCATCTGAAAAGGGTCAACCCCCCTGGGATGGGCTCAACCAAAGTGTCCTGGATGGAACACCCTTCTTCTTCTCATGTGCAAGATCTCAACCAATCACTGTCCTATCTCTACCCCTGATGGGGTCCCAACAACTATCTAATGGGTTGTTCAACCCCATGGAGGTCCAAGCTAATTATCTCCCCATGTGTACTGGTCCAACTAGTACCTGTCCATCGGGCATGGTCTTGCACATCAAAAACTTCGCCCTCCATGGACTCATTAGTCATAGGGATCATAGCAATGTCAATCACATTTCATCATTAATTTCATCAAATACATGCATAAAACCCTTGATATATCAATCAATAGCTCAAAGATATTACAATGACCTACAATACAAAGCCGAAGAAAAAGACAAAAATACCCTATTGGGCCAGTATCCATAAGAAAAGGAAAGTCTCTAGAGGGTATCGTCCAAGCCATGTAAAACGAGGTGATGTGGTCAAGGGATGTCCAAACATACGGGTAGAGTGAAAGACAAGGATGCATGATATTACCTATGGGTGCCTTTGTAGAAGGCGAGCTGTACCCTTCATAGATGCAATTCTTTCCAAGCCCTTTATTTCCTTTATTTTTTTCTTTTCTTTATTGATTTTTTTTATTTTTTATTTCAAGTTCTAACTAGAGGACATTGCCTTGGCGTGGTGACTAGAGCCGACAGTGTTACCCACAAGCACTTTCACAGAGATGATAAAGCTAGCTCGTGATGAGACCCCCTTTCCCTTGGCCATGCAGCCAAAGGTCACTGCCCTAGAGTGGAAACCAGATAGTGGCAATGTCATTCTATTAGGTACCCATGACCATAATAGGCTAGCTCGTGATAAGACCCCATATCCTCTTGGCTAGGTCTTATTGTTGTTATTTTTCTTTGGGTCCCTCTTATTTCTTGCTGAGAGGCTTTTTATTGCCTTCTTGGGGATCCTTGGGTGAGGCATCTCTAGGTTTCATTTTTTTGTATGGCTTTTATATTTTACCAGTAGCTTTTACCTTCTGGGCCTTTAGCCCCTTCTTCCCACGAGACAAGGTGCAACCCCACAAACATATCATCCTAATTCTCAGACTAGGGGAATGGGGCAGATGAATGAGAGATAAGATGTAAAAGTGATGATATGATGGGAGTGGACGATGGCTCTTCAGAAATCCCCCCGGTGGCAAACCAAAACCTATGGGTACAAGCTTGCTAGGACACCCTGTCAATCCCCCCAACCATGGTCAAGTGGGTTAATGTAAGATCCAAGCAATCGTCATAAATAAAAGGAATTTGATGCATATATCTAAAGGTTATAATGATAAAAAATGACACATACCATGATACCTGGACCAATTACCTCATGGAGTAAGAGTCTTGTCTGATACAAGTCCAAGCCAAAGGTGATGGATGCTGCTGCTGCTGACAAGACAAGTCTGATGAAGGAGAAGAAATATGGGTCCTCCAAGGCCATGCTCAGGTCAATCCTGCTCTTGGTATTCCATGTCTAGGACCTATGGGCCTCGAGACATGATCTCCTAGTTATCCCTAGAAAACAAGGATACCAATGCACAACAGACCCAAAGGTGAAGAAAATAAACAACAATGTATTCTCTCTATACTTGTTAGAGATCCATAACCTCTTAGCTAACACATGGAGGATTTCCCCAGAGATTGTCCAGGAGTTTGGACATATATAAAATTTTCATGCATCACACCATAGCATGTGGTTGTAGGAAAAGAGGGACCTAGCCAAGGAGTGGCTATAGTTGAGTTATTGCATGACGACACAGGATATAT
>ML841179.1:15092-40974 GCA_009831015.1 Picea engelmannii
GAATGGAAAGTTCCTGTAATTCCAAGGATAGTGCCAGGAGAAAAAACTAGGAAGCAATACATAGTCCCTATGCAACAGACAGGAAAAAATGGTGTGAGAAAAAAGAAGAATTTCACACATGGCCAAGTGGGGGGAAGCATCCCAATACAAAAGAAAGAAAGACACAGAATAAATCACATCGTGGTTCAACACAGGGTCCACCATGCACATAGCAGGAACCAAGAGGCAAAACATAACAAGTGCGCATAAAAAATGTAAGAATGGAGACACAAGATATACCTGTGGAGGAAGACATTTGGAAGGATACATGCATGGATACACAAATTCTAGAGGCATTTGATCCATCAGACTCCCAAAGGAATAGGATAGTGCAGAAAGAAGGTAGCTCCAGGAAGAAGGAGAAGGCCCATAAAACACTAATGCATATATCACTGAGAACAAATGATGTGGAACTTGTAGCCACAACAGTCAAAGATCAACTATCTGAGGTGTGGGAGAATGCAAAGAAGCACAGGGCTTCGATTTTGGAACAGGGGCACGAAGTGAAAACTGCGCTGGAGCAGTTGTGGATCAAGGCAGAGTAGCAAAAAAAAGACAAACTAACAAAAACTAAGTAAGGAGTGCCTCTTGGAGAAACAATACAAATTACAATGTAGGGGAGTGTCAATTTCATCATAACCCCTGAGCTGTTGTTTATTGATGAAGAGGCAGCACAGAGGCCCATGAAGGAAATTGAGACATTGGACTTGGCATTGGCCAAGATCTCGATGAAGGCACTCTATAAACTATAAATTAGTGTCACACAGGAAATTCATTCCAGGGAAAGGTATGATGGACAAATCTATAGATAGCGCAGGAAGAAAACATCACAATGAAGGAAGCGGTTAGCCAAGAAGGGAAGGAGAAGAAGATAGTGCAGCAAAAATTGGAAGAGTTGGAAAATAACATTAGCAAAGTCTTACAATCCATACCAAATAGTTCAGAGTCAGAGGGAGTATCTTATGAAGAGAAGATTAGGAAAATAGCATAGGCCTTGGAGAAGTACAAGGACTAGATAAAGGAGCAGAAGGAGCACGTCGTACCCACTACTCCTCAAGAAGTAAGAGCGCAACAAGAGCAAGATGCAACAGAATTTTCCAAAAAGATAGCATAGTCTATACAAAGGAGGACATATTTGTTGGAGCACAGTGGCCAACTGTGGATGCAAGTACAAGAAAATGGAATCTTGTTGAAGTTGCAAGGGAAGGAGGATAGAATCCACACATCAATGAAAAATTTGAAACAGAGGAAAAAAAATGTCATTTCTAGAAAATATTAAGAAAATCGTAGAGATAACGAGCCTACATGCATAGGATAAAGCAGTGCAGGAACAAAAGATCGCAAGACAAGCTCAGTTGGAGACCCTGTAGGACAAGGTTGAATAGGAGATATATTGAAGCCTCTAGTCACCACAAAGATGGTAGAAGCCATGGCGAAGAAGACCAACCAGGCTCAGGAGCAATGCCAGTAAAATACAAATATGTATGAAGCACTGGCACAAGAAGTAAAATATGTAGGAGTTTTTGAGTGACTCTGGATGAGTCACGATGTCAGTGTTGGGGGCTTGTTGGCGCAGACAAAGTTTGGGGAGAATCAAGGAATTTTTGAAGGAATCAAAGAAGCATTGGAAAAATAGAGGAGTGCACCGGAATTAGAAGAAAAGCACTGCCGAGAAAATAAGTTACAAAGTGGACAAACTGTTGCAGAGCATATGGAAAGTGGACAAGTGCTGACTTGGAGAAAAAGTTGGATCGAGAACTAGCTGAGATTAAGTCAAGGAGAAAGTGGACAAAACTAATCCACTTAGGGTTATGGTTTTTGTAAGGGATTTGTCCTAGTTTTGTATATGTAGAATGTATTAGGACTTTAAAGGTTGTTTTTGGCGAGTAGTGAGTTAGCCATTTTAAGACAGTTGGATGGGTGAAAAGTTATCAATGTTATGAGAATTGTTGCGATCTGTAGAGATCATCTGTAGTGGAGGAAGAAATGTACATTGCATAGTACTAGCTTTTGAAAGAATATGAATAAAGAGCCAAGTGACAAATCTTTGTGGACGTAGACCTAAGGGGGTGAACCATGGTATATCTTTGTTTTGTGCAAATGTATGTAGTGTTTCTGATTGTATTTGCTTTAGTAAGTTTGTGATGAGCATGTTAAATGATAAAGGAAATAACAATGCACACTAATAATAAACTAATGGAATCTTCAGAATAGCTCTAAATAAATTAAGGTTATAGCTAGTGTTTAGATCATAATCTTGTGTTGCAATAGATAAATACTTATCATTGAAAAAATGGGGCTATAATGGTTAATGAAGTCCTATTAAAATATTTGTGACAGAGGTTTGGAATAAGATCTAATGAGGGTTTGAAGGTTAACTATAAGTATCTTAAATGCCTCTGAGAGATACACATCCCATCCCATGGTTGCAAACATCTGAGTCCTGCGACCACCCATAGAATCCATCTCAGGTGAGACTGTACGGTCCACTTTCTGCGTTGTGTTTCCTTCCAGTATCCATAAGGGACGATGGTATAAGGAAATGTTGGAAATATTATATTTAGAACCTATGTTATCCCAAGAGATCAAAGAAACAAGAAACTTAAATACACTTTGCGCCATAGAAATGTGTCAAGAAAAAAAAAGAAACGGGTTGATACAGAAAGTAGTCGGAAAAAAGAAAAGGCAGTGATCAGAGAAGTATAATGTGATAGATAATTTATGGCACAACTTATAAAAGGGGGAAACGTGCACATCAAGACTCATGGTGACATTGTGAAAATGAGATATAAGGAAGCAAATTGAGTGTGAGAAGGTGATTTCAAGGTGATTCAGAGAAACCCTTTCATAATTTAGCAAAATGGCACCACCAAAGTTTGGACCTCCTAGTTGGATCATAAGAAAAACATGCAGTACCACGAGGTCTCCATAAGATACAACATTCGAGGGAGTAAAATTAAATTAGTCGGAGGGAGTGGTGGACATGGATGCCATTCCTTCTCCAATCATCAAGTCAGTTAGTCCCACGATTGTAGAGGAGCAGGTTCCAGTGATAGAGGAAATGGATGTCGATACACGAGGTGAAACATAAAACCCTAGCATAGAGAATAACCCCACACAGAAAATGAGATTAGGCATAGAAAAACCACAAGTAGATCTAAATGAAGAAGATGATGAACGAACAGAGTTTGATGAAGTACAACACCCTGTAGTAAATCCATCACAACAATCAAAGGAATATGTGCATGTGGAGGATATTATAGACCAATGAAACTCAAAAACAAAAGCAGATGAGGATGAGAATCAAGAAGCAGGGCCATCAGCAGGAAAGAATAAAATTAGGGAAAAACCTGTTGCACCAAGAATACCAAGAAAACAAAAAGAACTAACATTGTCACTGCCACAAATACCTGATGAAGTCAAAGTAGTCCGTGACATGTTAGGGTATGTTAACAATTTGAAGTGTGTTGATCACATTGTGGTAGAAACAGGGAAGTTCCTTGAGTTTGTGAAACAAGTGTACATGGAGAGTAGACAAGAGGGTCCATCAGAGGATCCCATTTTGGAGTCGAAACAATGGATTGTAGGACTTTATAACACAGGGATCATGAACCTGGAAGAAATTCCTCACTTTGGGAGAGGAAAATATGTAAATGTTTGTGTTAAACAAATACTACCATTGGTACATGGAGGCATATTATGGATGGAGAGGCATGTCTCTGTAGATTTATACTTAATTGCAGAAGTCACATATTTACCAATAGGTGGGGAAAAACCTCAACAGGACATGGATGATAAAACCAAAGAAAACTCTCTAGAATATGAGATCAAGAGAAAATATGGGATTGGCAGGGGATCTAGGGGAATGGTCATTAGACAAATAAATAATCCAGCAAATAATTTTGCGGCAAAATTTATGGCATGTAAACGTTTGATAAAATGACGCAAGAAGGAAGCCCATGCAGGAATAATAACAGCAGTCACACAGTGTGTAAAGGGGAGACTACTTAGTTGGGATCCATTCCTACTAAATTTGTTTTTGTAGGATTGCAAGGATGCATAGGATTTAGGTACAGAGTTCCGTTATTCCTAGATTATCATATTGATAGCACTGGTTGGTTGGGAAGAACCAAAATTCAGTTTATTTTATGAAAGGTTAGGGAAGTGTCATGCAACCAAATATACAACACTATAGCACACTTTAGATTCAAAGAAAAGGGAAATTCTATCATTTTTTCCATGTTGTTTGATGAGATGCAGGGAACAACAGGACATGGATGATAAAACCAAATAAAACTCTCTAGAAGATGAGATCAAGAGAAAATATGGGATTGGCAAGGGATCTAGGGGAATGGTCATTAGACAAATAAATAATCCAACAAATAATTTTGTGACAAAATTTATGGCATGTAAACATTTGATAAAATGACGCAAGGTGGAAGCCCATGTAGGAATAATAGCAGCAGTCACGCAGTGTGTAAAGGGGAGACTACTTAGTTGGGATCGATTCCTACTAAATTTGTTTCTGTAGGATTGCAAGGATGCATAGGATTTAGGTACAGAGTTCCATTATTCCTGGATTATCATATTGATAGCACTGGTTGGTTGGGAAGAACCAAAATTTAGTTTATTTTATGAAAGGTTAGGGAAGTGTCATGCAACCAAATATTCAACACTATAGCACACTTCAGGTTCGAAGAAAAGGGAAATTATATCATTTTTTCCATGTTGTTTGATGAGATGCAGGGAAAGGTAGCTAATACATGGATAATACCACCAGAAGTGGTGAAAAAAAAATAAAGAAATATAAAATTTTAAGGATTTCAGACATAACATGTGGATTCAGGCCAAAAGGGATCCTAAAAATGAGTGGCTACAATTGAGATATTGTGTCACTGGAGAGGAAGTGCAGTGGGCCATGAAATTTTGGCCTAAAGAATGGAAGGTGACAGTGATTCCAAGGAAGGTAGTAATATATAATAAGAAGGCAGAGGCTGGTCCTTCAAGACAATCAACTAGGCCAACAAAAAATACAAGGAAGGAAACAGAGCACACAAAGGAAATAGGGGGTAGCGCATCCATTAGAAAACCAAGGAAGAAAACTATTATCCCTCAATCTCTAGCTCAACAAAAGGAGAACACAGTAGAACCAAATGGAGGAGCGCAGAAAGATTCAAATATTCATATGTCGAAGGAAACAAGAGGTGGAGATCTGCCAGATATGGATATACCAATTACAACTATGCAAACAATTAATTTTCCATTGAAATGAGCATTGTTGTAGTGATCAAGCCAACACAAGAAAATGAAGGCAAACAAGGAGGTTCCTCACCTCACACTGACAAAGGATGATTGAGAGTTCGTCGTAGATAATGTATGGGACCACAAACAGAGGCATGGTATGATGTTGAGAAGAAAAGGGAGGAGAGAGTCAAGAAACTAACTGAGGTCAAGGATGCACTGGAGAAATTTAAACTTACTATGACACCAAAAAGAGAATAGGTGCAACAACAACAAACATCTCAGGCCAAAATAGTTCCAGAATAGGAGAAAATAAAAATCATAGCCATGGGGAGTGACAATTTCCATATCACTCAAGGAATGTTGCAGGTGGATGAGGATACAACATAGAAGCCACTAAAGGAAATAACACATTTGTACTTGGAACTGCTCAATATTCCAACAAATGTGTTGTACAAACTTCAAATCAGTGTTGTGCAAGAAATTCAGTTGAGGGCCCGTGCAAATGTGAAACATTTACAATTGGATAAAAAAGTAAGTAAGACATTGAATATGAAAGTTAATCAGGTGCAGTTCGATCAAGATGAAGCAAAGAAATGCACTGGAAGAATCAGGCAACAGGTGGAAGAAGTGTTCAAAACTATTTCTGACAGTGCGCAAGGGGGAACATACCAATAGAGGATAAAATTGGGAAGATAACGCAGGCTATGGAGGCTTACAGGAGCCACATTATAGATTTGAAAGAAATCCTAGCACCTAGCACTCCACCATAGGTAAGAAAACAAATGGAGTAGGAGGTTATAGGTCATACGACGAACATTTCATTGATAATTCATGAAATCATATAGTTGTAGTAATAAGAGCACACAGTTATGGAAAAATCATCAAGATGGTGGAAAATTATAGGAGTTATACTAGAAAGAGGAAGGTGTAAATACTGCACTGCAAGAACTAAAGAAAAAGAAGAAAATGATGACAATCTCAGACATATTGAGGAGTGTGCAATAAATGAAGAATTTGCGGGAAGAGCTTAAGACTATACAAGTAGAAAAGAAGTCAAGATAGGTGCAGTTAGAACTATTGTAGGAAGGTGCGGAATAAATTCTTACAGATATTTATGCAGCTAAGGGTCAGATAGAAAAGGTTGGATTTGAAAGTGAAGAATTGTTGAAGGAGCATATTATTGTGCAGACTATGGAGACTATAGCAGAGAAAAGTGCGTGAGTAAAATATCGAGTGGAATAAATTTCAAGAAGGTTTTAGAAGCTAGAGAAGTGATTGCAGGAGGCAAAAACTACCTAAGTGGCTCAATATGAGCCACAGGTGACTGTTGGGGGCATGTTGGCGCAGGCCATTTTGGGTAAAAGAACAATAATTAATGAAGGTATTTATGAAATGGACCAGAAAATGAGTGCACATCGAAAAATATGGAAATCGAGAAAGTAAGAAAGTCAAAGGAAGGAAGAAGGACATGAATCGACGAGGAAAATGGTTGGATTTTGGACCAGTCTTGCTCAAGGATTTTGAATGTGGAAAAACCTAATCCACCTAGGGTTAGTGGGTTAGGTTTTTCGTCATCTTTGTAATGGGTATTAACCCAATTTCATAATATAAATATCTGTGGTGAGATCTGAGGAGATCTATTTATGATTACTGTTAGTTGTTGAGATAATATTGAGATTATCTTAGAGTCATCTTGGCAATAGAGAGATGGATTGTAATCGAGGGTAAGATCACAAGTTGTGGAGCTTAGTGTGATCTTGTCATCCTCACATGTGCAATTCACATAACACAATAAATTGATGAAGAATAATAAAAGAGTGAAGAATGCCATATCTTTATGGACGTAGCCCCAGGGGGGTGAACCACAGTACAACTTGTGTCTCTATGTAGATTTTTTTCTTTATTTATTGTTTAGTTATGCTGAAAAAATCAATCTGGTAGATGTAAAATGTAGGACGCACTATAATAGCCATGATATTTAGTGCATAATGAACTTTAATGAATGTAACTGATTACAAAATGGTAGATATAGATATAATGATGTGTTAGACTGATTGATATAATGTATGTTGATGTAGAAACAATGTATATCATCCCCATAGTAGCCTCCCTTCCACAATTGTAGACATTTGGGTCTTGTAGTCACCCATAATCCATCTCAGGTGAGACTACATTATGCACTCTGTGTAGTGTTTCCTTCTAGTCTCCAAAATGGTCAATGGTTTGTAGGGTTTTGTTGGTAACCTAAAAGACCAACTATCATCCGAAGAAGAAGATGTTTTCTCCCTTTTTGTGATTCCTCGTGAATATGTTTCTATGTGTATATCATATGTGTGATTGATGTTTGTTATTTCTGTTGTTCATGTCTTGCATAATCTTGTTGATCACTTGGAGAAGGTTAATAATATTTTAATATGCATAAAATTTTTTAAGCACAGTAATAACTGATTCACCCCCCCTCTTAGTTGTCTTAGTATTTCCAACAATTGGTACCAGAGAAGGTTCCTTTTATTTAAAGGTAGATTAGTAAGCTTAAACATGACAAGCCATGAAGGAATTTCAACCAATAAGCCTCCTATGTTTGATGGAACAAATGTTTCCTTCTGGAAGGTTAGAATGAGAACATACATTATGGCCTTAGGTGTTGATGTTTGGGATGTTGTAGAGACTAGATATATAAAACCTGTTGTGCTAGCTTCCAAATATGATAAGTTAAAATTTAGCTTCAATGCAAAGGCAATGAATGCTATCTTGAGTGGGCTTGCTGAAGATGAATTTGTAAAGGTAATGCATCTTGATTCTGCCAAAGGGATGTGGGTTAAACTCATTAGAAGTTATGAAGGAAATGAGAACATAAAAGATGCCAAACTTCAGACATATAGAATGAAATTTGAACAACTAAAGATGAATGAGGATGAAACAGTTAATAAATACTTCTTAAGAATTGAGGAGCTTGTGAATTCCTTGAAGGGTCTTGGTGAGAAGATTGAAGACGGATTTTTAGTTCAAAAGATTTTAAGATCTCTACCTAATATATTTAATCCAAAAGTTTCTGCAATAGAAGAACTGGATGATAATAAGAATTTGTCTATTGATCAACTTCTAGGAACTCTAAATACTTGTGAAATGAGGATTAGTAAAGATAAATCCACCACTATAGAGGTATATTTTAAAGCAGATAAGAATGAGGAGTCTGAGCCTGATGAAATTGAAGAAAAATTTGTGAGAAGACTAAAGAAAGGATCATGGAAGTATCAAGGTAAGTTTCCCTTCAAGTGTTTTAACTGTGGAAAGATGGGTCACTTTGCATATAAGTGTCCACACAAGAAGCAGGATCGGACTTTTGAGGTGAAAAGAAGTACAAATCAAGGAGATTTGGTAAAAACAAAATATTTTGTATAAACAATGATGACTCTTCATAAGACATAGATAGTGACTCTTCCTATGATTATAAGGTTAATGAATTTATGCTTATGGCCAAAGAGGATTATGATAATAAAAGCATAAGAAGTGATTTTAATGATGAATAAGTTGTGGTTCATATGGAAGGTGAACTAATAAGTGCTTTAGAAGAGATTGACATACTCAGACTTAAGGAGAGAAAACAAAAACAATTGTTGATGCAGTTTGAAAAGAATGGTAAAAAACCTGATGAAGACTTTGGCCTGCTAAAAGTGGAGTTAGAAGAGGAAAAGAAAATAGAGGACACTATGAAACAACAGTTATCGGAGAATCAGGAAAGATGTGAATCCTTGGAAGAAGAGGTAGTAAAAACTAGAAAAGAGATGGAGAAGTTTTAAGCATTGTATCTCCAAAATCTTCCAAGCAATAAATCCTCAGCAGAACTAAACGACATTCTGAGCAAACAAATATCTCCTTTGTTGAAGATTGGTTTAGGCTATGTAAGTGGTTCAAGTAGCAAACAGACAAAAAGAAAAGAGCTAGTAAAGATGATCAAGTTCCAAGTCAACAAACAATCATACCATGTGAGTACTCTGCCACCAAAAGATAATAAAGACAAGATGATCCCTGATAAGAAACGAAGATATCAGAAGATGGAGCAACAAATGCCAAGAATAAGGCCATCCTTCATGTACCAAAATTTCCTCCATGGTTACTGTTTTTACTTCTCTAATTTTGGTCATAAGATTTCAATTTGTCAAATTAAGTTTAGAGACATGCAACTGAGGAGATCAAGAGATAAACAATCTTTTCGACATAAAAATAAGCAACCAATGAGTAGACAACGTTGCACCAATCACTTTGATCTATTGAACATTGATCTCAAATGCTATAACTATCATAACTTCAGCCACAAAGCTGCAAACTGCTATCTGAAGAATTACAAAGAAAATCCAAGGATAAAACCCTTAGCTAGAAATGCCAACACATGGAAAAAGAAAGATAGTGAAAAATGTGGTCTAGTACTTTCAACTCAAAAAGAAAAAGACCCTTGGTATATAGACAGTGGATGTTCCAAGTACATTATTGGAGACAAGGATAAGTTTTCGTCTATAAGTAAAAGAAAAACAGGAAATGTGACCTTTGGAAATGATGAACCAAGTAAAATCAAGGGTAAAGGGATGGTGAGTTTAAGTAATGGAAAAGAAAAAGCCAAGAATGTTCTGCTTATAGATGGGTTGAAACATAATTTGATCAATATAATTAAAATGTGTGACAGAGGATGTGAAGTGGTGTTCACTTCCAAAGATTGTAAGATAAAGTCTATAAAATCAGGACAAGTGGTGGTTAAAGGCATAAGGACATATAATAATGTATATGTGATGAAAGAAAATAGAGAAGAGTGTCATCTAAGAAAACATGATGAAAGATGGTTATGGCATAGGATACTTGGACATATAAACTTTGACCACTTAATCAAGCTCAAAAATCTTGAGGCAGTAAAATATCTTCCAAGAATATCAAAGACACAAGATTCTGCGTGTAAACCTTGCCAAGTAGGAAATCTAACCAAGACGCAGTTTAAATCCAAGAGCTCCACTTCAACAGAGAAACCACTCCAATTAGTTCATATGGATTTATATGGACCATCAAGACAGGAAGGAACGAGGAAGAAAAACTACTTCATGTTGATCATTGATGATTACTCCATACTCACTTGGGTTGGTTTTCTCAAAGAAAACGCTGAAGCATTTGAGAAATTTAAAATATTTAAGGCCTTAACTGAGAATAAAACAAGCAACAAGTTAAAGGCAGTAAGGTCAGACAGAGGAGGAGAATTTATGTCAAGTGATTTCAAGAAATTCTGTGATAAACATGGGATCAAGAGAGAATACATAATCCCAGGAACTCCACGACAAAATGGAGTAGTTGAGAGGCAAAACAGAACATTTCAGCAAATGGCCAAGTCAATGATGAATGAGAAGAACATTGGTCAAAACTACTAGATAGAAGCAATACACATAACAACCCATATTCTTAACAAAGCCCACCTCAGACCACACAGTGACAAGACACCTTATGAAATGTGGTATGGAAGACCTGCTTCAATCAAACACTTCAAAGTATTTGGAAGTAAGTGCTACATAAAGAATAATAATGAAAACCTTGGCAAGTATGATGATAGGGATAATGAAAGCATCTTCTTAGGATATGCTACCAATAGTAAAGGATATATATGCTTTAATAAAATATTGTATGAATTAGTTGATTGCATTGATTTAAAAGTTGATGAAGGAGTCCCAGTAAGAGAAGTGAGCAATATTGAGTCTTCTACAGAGGACACAGATTAAGCTGAAGATGAACAGGTCCAAGAATCAGAAAAAAGAGAGAGACTCTGAGTCAGATGTAGATACAAAGACTCAGGAAAACTCAAATCAACAGACAATATCAAATCCTTCTTACATAATTACTCAAAAGAATTATCCTGCAAGTCAGATAATTGGTGAGAAAGACAAAGGTGTACAAACCAGGAGAAGGATAATCAAAGACACTGAGAAATCACATATAGCCTTCATATCCATGGTGGAACCCAAGAAATTTAATGAAGCCAGTGAAGATGTAAATTGGTTAAAATCAATGAATGAGGAACTGGATCAGATTGAGAAGAACAATACTTGGGAGCTTGTTCCTAGACCTACAGATAAGAATGTAATTGGATCCAAATGGGTGTTTAAAAACAAAATGAAATAACAAGGAAAAATTGTTATGAATAATGCCAGATTGGTCTGTAAGGGGTATGCACAAGTTGAAGGATGGGATTTTGATGAAACCTTTGCACCAATGGCAATATTGGAAGCCATCAGAATGTTTCTTACCTATGCATGTCATAAGAACTTTAAAGCATATCAGATGGATGTTAAGTCAGCATTTCTTAATGGAGATCTAGAAGAAGATGTATACGTGGAGCAACCTGAAGGATTTTCACTGACAGATAATTCTGACTATGTCTGTAAGTTGAAAAAGGCATTATATATACTAAAACAGGCACCACGAGCCTGGTATTATAGACTATTGATAGTAATCTATACATTAAGTCTGAAGGTGATGATTTATTAGTTGTTTTGGTTTATGTAGATGATATTAGTTTTGGATGAACTAATGAACCTTCAGTTCAGTGGTTTGGTAATTCAATGCAGACTGAGTTTGAGATGTCCATGATAGGAGAACTATCATATTTTCTTGGTTTACGAATCAATCAGAGTTCTGTAGGGATATCTATCTCTCAAGAAAATTATTTGAAAGAGATGTTAAAGAGGTTTCAGATGGAAGAATCTACACCTGTGAGCACATCTATGGTGGTTGGTTTCAAGCTCAGTAAAGATGATATTTCACCTGATGTTGATCAAAGAGCATATCAATCAATGATAGGAAGTCTTCTGTACATCACAACATCCTATCCTGATATAATGCAAGTTGTTGGAATGGTAGGTCATTATTAGTCTTCTCCTAAACAAAGTCATTCAAAAGCTGTCAAAAGCATATTCAAATATTTGAAGGGTACAATGACTTATGGTCTTTGGTATCCTAGAAATCAGAATTTTCAATTAACTGTATATTCAGATGTTGATTGGAAAAATTGTTTGGATGAGAGAAAGAGCACCAGTGGAGGTGCATTCTTCTTAGGTGATTTGTTAGTATCATGGCTTAGTAAGAAACATGGATCTATTTCATTATCAAATACAGAGGCAAAGTACATTGTTGTTTCTACCTCCAGCACTCAAATCTTATGGATGATACAAACTCTTGCAGATTTGAAGGTAACTTATACTAATCCTATTCCACTTCATTGTGATAACACCAGTGCCATTAGTGTCTCGAATAATCCCGTTCTCCATTAAAAAATGAAGCATATACCAACAAAGTATCATTTTCTCAAAGAGCAGATTACAAACAAAGTTGTTCAACTGAATTATATTCCTTCCACATAACAAATTGCAGACATCTTTACTAAACCCCTAGCCAAGACACCATTTGAATATATCCATTAAAAGTTGGGTGTCATCCCTTATCTCACTTAAGAGAGTCCATCCTGTCAAGGGGATTATGTGTTGGTTGAATATCTGATACCTCCGAAAAAGTACTGCAACAGCTCACAGGGAGCATGTTTTCTTTGAAATTGATGTCAAAGGGGGAGAAAAGGTGTGGTCTAGATGCTACAGTTGGAGGTCTAAGCAAAATAGTGTAGCCTTTTAAGGTTTGCCATCAATTCCAAAGGGGGATATTGTTGGCATGTTTTTATAGGAAGAGTGTGCTTGTCATTGATGGCAAGAATAGAAATGACGATGGAAAAAAGGAAAAGCATAAGCTCAGGAGGAGAAGAGAACAGTATGCAGAGATAAAATATTAGAATGAAAAGAGCAGTACAGAAACGTGGTTAGGATCAACATCTCCACAGGACAAACCAGGACCGTTGAGAATTTGAATATCCGAATTTCCGTCAGCCGTCGGATTGAATTAATGGAAGGATAGGATAAGAGGGGAAAAATGATTGAGAATTCGATCACCCGAATATCCGTCAGCCATTAAATCAAGTTAAGTGAAGGATAGGATAAACGGGGAAAAAGGTTTGATAATTCGATTATTCGAATACCTGATAACCATTGGATCACTTTTAAGTGGAAGGAGAGGAAAATCTAGAAGAGAAGCATAGAAGATAGATCAATCCATCGATCTAAGAACATGATCGACAAATAACATTTGGTTCACGTCAAAATTTGATTGGAGGTTACTGTTGAGCAAACGGGCATCATTCATGATGGGTCTAAATTTATGAGGAGTTTACGCTATGGAGAAATCACTTCAAGAATTTCCAGTTTAAGTTTTGAAATTCCCGAAGCTCGAAGACCCGAAGAGCTGAAATACATTCTCAACCATCGGATCATCCGAAGTAAATCTCAGTCGTTAGATCATCTGAAGAAGATCTCAAACGTCAAATTGTTCAAAGAGAATCTGGACCGTATGATCTAGAGCGTTAGTTTGAGATCTGAAACTCTCGAAGCCTGGAGAGCCGTAGAGTCGAAGTAAATAGCAATCGTCCAATCATCTGAAATAAATATCAGTCGTCAGATCATCTGGAGTAAATCTCAAGCATCGGATCGTCCGAAGTAGATCTGGGTCGTCTGATCCAGAAAAAACGTGGTGTAATCATGTGGACTCCGAGTAAATACCTGAAGTAAGCCTCAACCATCTAATCTAAGAGGACATGTGGTAGTAATCCACATACTTTGAGGGGAAGTAAAGTTTAAGACTTGAGATTTCAGAATTCTAAAGACCCGAAGGAGATCTCGACCATTGATCGAGAAAGGGACCACAAAACCATTTATCTGGTTGAAAGGTCAAATTCCCTAAGTGAATGAGGGCTGTTGATTTGATGAGGACACGTGGCAGGAATATGTGGACTCTAGCTAAAAGCGTGAAGGTTGATCATCGAAGCCCAGAGTAGCAAAGCAGATCTTGACCATCGATCGAGAAAGGGGACACAGGGCCATTGATCTAAGTTGAGAGGTAAAATCCCCGAAGTAGAGGCAGAGTCGTCGATTGCGAAGGACACATGTCTGCAGATCATCGACTCTAGAAGATTGGCATACAGAGAAAAGTAGGGTTTGAGATTTGAAACTCCCAGAGCCCAGATCACGAAGTAAATCACAACCGTTGATTTAAGGGAGGTTAGATCTGATCTACAGATCGTGAAAGAACAGATCTGAACCATTCGTTCAGGAGCATCGTCAAGATCATGAGATTGATGGTCCTATCGCATTGCGGGGACAGAACATGATCGGGTCTTAATTTTTCATGAGCGAGATGCAATTCAAACCATGGTTTTAGAGAAAGGGTATGTGGGATTGCAGGGAGAAAAGAAGTTGATCCAAAACCACTCTTGGACACGCCCGCAATCATTCATTTATGCAAGGACATAGCCCGAGGTCACATGTGACAGGGGGCTAACGAGAATAGATCTTGCGCCCGTAATTACGTGGTCACATGAGACCATTGCCCAAGGTCACAACCAATGGTCATGTGGAGAGGAACGTTGTTCCAGGTGCTAGTTCATGCATGTAAAGTTCACGAGGACCTATGGATAAAAAATCCTCTACGTGTATAATCCAACGATGCTAATCAAATCGAAACTGATCGAAGGGTTGTTGTTTCACTTCATGGTTTCTTAATCAGTTATGATTCAGTTACACTAACTGAATCATTGTTCTAGAATGTTGGAATCATTGCTCTGGGACATTGGAATCATGGCTCTTGAGCGTTTTGAGATTCCCGACATGGGAATTGGAGATTCATAGAGAAACAAATGATGAGGGCATGAATAAAAGAAATATGTTGTGACAAAGGAAGGTTTTTGTTCCTCGATAAGAAAAGTTTAATTGTATGTGATCAAGGAGAGTGGGAATAGAGCGTGAAATATGCAGAGATGAAGAACATAAGTTGGATAGAGAAGAAATGGTGAAAACATCATAATGTACGAGAACTTAAGTGCAAGAAGATGCGAGCATGAACACACTGATGCAGGTAGAGAAGATTAGTGTAGCAGAACAATGATGAGACTGGTAAGACATTGATATATTATGTATCACTGTAATAAATTTTAGAAAGGAGATATTTATATCTCAGGGTGGTAGGGTGGTGCTAGGGAGGACTTTTGTCCTCGGATTTTCAAGTGGGTGCTCGAACACAGGGAGTTGTATCTTCCATCTGGTTGCATCCAGAAAAACTAGGGTGGTAGGGTGGTGCAAGGGAGAACCATTGTTCTCTGTTATACAGGTTAGTGCCTGTGTGACTGAAAGTTGGTGCTTCCATCCAGTTGGTGCTGGAACAATCAGGGAGTTGGTGCTTTCTTCTAGTGGGTGCTAGAGAAACCAGAGAGTTGGTGCTCTCAGCAAGTTGAATCTTGTTAAAGAAGAGGTTGTAGCCTCATTTTGAGCTGGTGCTCAAAGAAAGATGATGTACAGAACTTAAAAGGATTCCTATCATTTGAAGAAGAAGAGGTTTTCTCCCTTTATGGGTTTCCTTGTGAATATTTGTCTCTGTGTATATCATATGTGTGATTGATGTTTGTTATTTATGTTGTTCATGTCTTGCATAATCTTGATGATCACTAGGAGAAGGTTAATAATATTTTAATAGGAATAAAAAATGTTAAGCACGGTAACAACTTATCCATCCCCCCTCTCAATTGTCTTAGTATTTCCAACATATCCATCCCTATCGTCATCCTTTTTCCCAAAAAAATGAAATTGGGAAAACTGTTCAAGAATTTCTCAACGCATGTGTTATCTGCCCTAGTACAAGCCCCTACTCTTCTAATGTAATCATGTCCCTTAAGAAATAAGGTTATTGGTACATGTGCCCTGACTTCAGAACCCTCAACAAAATCACCATTAAAGACAAATTTTCCATTCCTGTCATTGATGACCTCTTGGATGAATTGAGTGGCACCCAGTTCTTTACTAAACTTGATCTTCATTTTGGCTACCACCAGATACGTATGAATGAGGTAGACATTCCTAAGAATTCATTTAGAACTCATGAGGGCCACTATGAGTTTTTGTTCATGCCCTTTGGCTTGTGTAATGCATGTTCAACTTTCCAAAGCCTCATGAATCATGTCTTTCGTCATTTTCTCCGTCATTTTGTCTTAGTTTTCTTTGATGATATCCTCATCTATAATAAAACATGGAAAACCCATCTTGCTCTTATGGATCGAGTTCTCCATCTACTCTCTCAGCACCAACTTTTCCTCAAACAATCTAAATGTGCTTTTGGCACCTTGGAAGTCGATTACTTGGGTCATCTTTTTGGAAAGGCTAGTGTCAGGGTGGATCCTAAAAAGATTGAAGCTATGCAAGATTGGCCTCACCCAAAGATTCTCAAAATCTTGCATGGATTTCTAGGTTTAACATGTTATTATCGTAAGTTTGTTAAGAATTATGGAAAGATTGTGGCACCTCTCACTACTCTCCTTAAAAACAATTCGTTCACTTGGACTCTGGTAGCTGCTTGGGGTTTTCAAACCTTGAAGATGGCCATGTGCACCACTCCAGGCCTGGCCCTTCTTGATTTCACAAAGACCTTTGTCCTGGAATGTGATGCTTATGGGAAAGGAATTGTAGAAGTCCTTATGCAAGAGGGTCGACCTTTCTCCTTTACCAGCAAACAACTGTCAGAGAAAAAATTGGGAAATCAATCTATGAAAAGGAAATTTGGATATTCTGCATGCCATGGATCTTTGGTGCCCTTATCTATTGGGGCAACTAATGGAATATCCAATAATACTGATAGGGGGGGTGAATCAATATTGCCTACTTTTTATTTTTATCTTCATCCACATTAATCACACATATTAATTATTCAATTAAGTAATATACGATGAACAAAAAACCCTTATGAACATAAGATTTTATCGTGGAACCCAATAGGGAAAACCACCAACTGTTTTCTCATTAATAAAAAGTTCTTTTACAAAACTGTTTTCAAGCTACAACTTGATGGAGAGACATTCCCCAAGTTTCTTCAGCTACAAGTGAAGGGATACTGCCACACCCCGTTTACCAGCTACAACTGGAAGGATGCACCCACATCCTCATTCACCAAAACCAACTAGTAGGAGGCTTCGACCCCCTGTTTAGTCAACCACAACTGACAAGGAAGCACCAAATCCCTCTATTCACTAGCACCAACTGGTAGGAGGCTTCAACCCCCTGTTTAGTCAGCTACAACTGACAAGGAAGCACCAACTCCCTTTCAGGCTCCAACTTGCCCTTGAACCACCCAACCACCCTTACTTTATAATGAAATTGATTCTTTTATGTAATTCACTGAATTTGACTCATACAACCATTATTGTATTTCTACTTGTCTGCTGCAACCTTTGCTTTAATGGTCTTCAGTATCAAGTATTGGATTTCATAACTGTTTCTCTGTCTTCTTCCATTCTTGATATTCAATTAGACATTGACAGGAACCTTAGAATGAACAATTCTTCATCTTGGACTCTGCTTCTATTTTTGATCTTCTGATATGAACCACAGAGACTCTCCCTTCCTTCCTTTGGTTACTTCATACCAAGCTTCTTGACATTAAATTCTCTTAATATAGCTGGACTCCTCTACTTGTTTGATCTTCAGATATTACATTATGAATCGCATACAAAGAGACACTTTTCTTTCAATATATGTTCAAGTATATATATATATGTGTAATATTTTGAATACAAAATATTATGACTTTTCACATAAGTCACGTGCCTCTTTATTAATTTTCAATAACTACGTAAATCTTTTCACATAAGTCACGTGCCTTTTTCTTAATTTTCAATAACTATGTAACTCTTCATTTCGGCACTTTCAACATAATTAATATTTGGACAACCATATTAACTAAATCATTTTTATTTGACATTTACAAATATAATGAGTAAATACCATGGGTGAATACCGCTTTCACTTTTTCATCCATTTTTACTTAACTTCCTTTTTTAATCCAACCTCATTTTTAATATTAAACTTTTCATTTTTAAAACTTAAATCTTCTTTAATTTTCTTTTTACCTTCTTTAATTTACTTTTATACTTTCTTATTTAATCTTCTTTTACTTTTTTTCTTTTTATATATATATTTTTTAATCTTATTTTAATTTTTTTCTTTTCAAAAAGGACTTCATTCTTTTCTTGTAATGTTCCCTAATATTTTTCTTTATATAAAATCTTTTCAATATTAGTTAAAATAGTAATTATGACAATATCAAAACTATTTCCTTTCACCTTCATCATTAGTCAAACATGCTCTTCCTACAATGATGGCATCAAAGACAATGTCTCAATGGCAACATCTCAATCATGCTTGACCATCACTTTGACATCAATGAGAATATTCCAATAATATCCCCCTTTGTCATTGATGGCAACACACTTATCATAATTGTGCTTGTCAATGTGATTGTTTGAATTTTCTCTCCCCCTTTGACATTAATGACAAGAAATTTTTTACACTCCTTGATTTAAGCTCCCCTTATGACATAGCTTGATAAATTGGATAGCTCCCTCTCTACTTATGCTTCTTCATGGAGATGCTCCCCCTATTTGAATGCTATCTTTCAACTATCACTTTTGTAATTTAATTTACTTCTTCCTTTGATTTTCATATATCTCTTTAAGGCTCTTCCCCCTGTCATGGATTCTTCCCCTGAGGATATTATTTCCTCTGATATATCAACGATTCACTCCATTTTAACCTTGCGATGTTTGGCCTTGTTTTACAACATTCAGTCTTCAATGTTTTTGCAATGGTCTCATGCCTTTAGGATGGCACACACAATGATCATTTAGACATGCAATAGTTACTAGTACATGTAGTGAATCTTCAACTTGTTTGACTCATTCACGCATTGGGTTTCGATCCTTCCTGTAGCTACGCATTTCTTTTCGTATTATCAAAGATGACATGTATGGCGTATGTGTTCTAATACCATTAAAACTTGCATAATACATATCCTCGACAATTACTTGGAACGTGAATCAGGACTTCCATCTCCATATTAGACAAGGTTCCCGCTGCCCCCTTGGGGAATGTACTGATTTGTGTTTATCACTAGAAGCAATTCGACGATTTTCAATAGGCTAGCTCTCGGATGATCTTGTCATAGAGGAGATTCTACTCCTTGAGGGTGACCGACATCATGTATATATATATTACAAATATTTTTCCAACGGTTATTGTCGATTTCACCAAAAGGTAGGGGGCCTAACGAGTCGTCCCGGGCTCCAAGCTGGTGATCTTCGGGTGGATAATTCCCAAATGGTAATTGAAAGAGACTTAGGTTTCTCATCTTTTCCTGCATGATCAATGTCTTCTCCTCTTTCCATTGATCTCCTAAAATGTCAACAGATAGACCATATAAAACTAGATTACATAACATACGAATATAAAGATAGGTGTAGCCTAGCCATGTGCATGCCTCCCTTGCATTTTGAACTGTACCTAGTACAATATCTGCAATTCACTATGTCCTGTTATTATTATTCCTTCTCCATTGGAATCATACTGTGGCCTTCCTGCACGACCAAGCATCTGCATAATATCTAACGGACTGAGTTCACTCCATGCACCTTTCTCAGGATTGTAAATTTGAGTTCCTTTTATAATAACAGTATGAGAAGGAAGATTTACTCCCCATGCAAGAGTAGCAGTAGACACCAAAACTTGAATATGGCCATCAACAAAAAGGTCTTCTACCAAAGTTCGATCTGCTCTGGCCATCCCTGCATGATGGGTTGCAAAGCCATATGGCAATAGGTCTCTCAGACCATTGTTTTTCACTGATTCAGTCTCTGTCAGGAGAATCTCTCAGCTGGCACTGTCTTCCTTCAGAAAGCGTCCAAGAGTGTCATTCGCAAGAGCTGCATCATTAATGTGAACTCAGAACCAAATTTGCAGTAAGATACTATGATCTCTTCATCGGAGGTAACAACTGTAAACCATGGCGTTGAAAACATGACACATTGTTAAATACCAGGTTTTCAAATAGTACAAGAATAACACACAACGTTTATGTGCATATATATTTCTGGAAGAACAACGTAAGAACAGAATCGGCAACGCCATCTTCCTCCATGTTTTTTTGGTCGTTAAAATTCAATTTCAATCCCTTTGTAGGAGAGACGAGCACACATTCTTTGTCTTCTGGAATTCCAGTGGCAACGAAAGCCCAAAGTACCTGAATGGGGTCCGTAGCAAGGAATTATCTCTGAATCCTCCTCCCATAAGGTAAAATAATTACTATGTTGACAACTCCAGGCATGCCACTAGAAGGCTCTCGTGGCAAAGCTGGATATTCGTTCCTCCCAAATTCTCGAGGCACAACAGAAGAAGGATTTTCCCTATCTTCCAAATACTTCACGGGCTCCTTCTCCATGTAGGGACGCAAAATCTCGATCAATTTTTGGGTATCAACACTGCCTTCTACATGATCCATTTTATATCCTGTGTGAGGATCTACAACAAGAACAACAGGCTTCTTGTCGATTTTGTACCAGTGTCTTATCTTCTGTCCTTCCTCAAAATAATCATAAATATGCCATAAAATAAAATGTTTCTCGATTATGTCTTGAATTTCAGAATTTCCCAAAATGGTCTTGATAAGCTCACGAGGCTCTGATTCATCTGCTTAGACATTTGCCAATATCCACTTTCCTTGACTTCGAGCCAGATCTTTGACCGCTTGAAAGCTACCACCGGAGATTAAATGAACAGGTTGTTCAGGTTCTATGGCTCGAGCGCATCGTTGTAACAGGTCTGCTGGCGCAAAACGACCTCGCAGAACTTGGCCCTCAGGAGTGATTGGTTCCTCATCGTTCTATTCATTACGAGAAAGTCCCGATTTGCTAGGGGAGCGAGCTGTGCCTGGAAGGACTTGTCCCGTAGGAGTGACTGGTTCCTCATCATCGTATTCATTACGAGAAAGTACCGATTTGTCAGTGGAGAGAGATGTGCCTGGCAGAACTTGACCCGGAGGAGTAATCCCTGTACATCACTAGCACTTGAAGTGTGATGAATAGTGATCTCATCATCATCATCATCCTTGTTGCAAGCAACCGTTTTGTTCCCCGTAATCATCTTCAGGCACACCGGATCTCACCCCAGACCC
Source organism: Picea engelmannii (assembly GCA_009831015.1). Classification (NCBI taxonomy): domain Eukaryota; kingdom Viridiplantae; phylum Streptophyta; class Pinopsida; order Pinales; family Pinaceae; genus Picea; species Picea engelmannii. Next base: position 36,489 of record ML841179.1, read on the forward strand.
GATAGCCACACGTTATGATTCAACTCCCATTTCAATGAAACCCCACTAAGCGTAGACACCTTAAGTTTGGGCCATAATCCATTTTGCTTCTTACATCCCAAAGAATTTCCTGCATTATTCACAGACAAATAATTGGTTGCATAATTCGCAGAATATTCAAAGTCTTTTGCCAAATAAATACCATCACCAAAACTGTTTTTAGACGACCTTAATTTCGTGTTGTTGAAGCATCGCAAGACGTTTCTCAGAATTGAATACCATTTTTCTCTTTTACTTCCATGAAATCCAAATCTGGAAACTTCATGATTGTTTCTAGAGGTATACATAACCTCCAGAATCCTGCACCACCGTGAATTGATAAAACCGGAAATGCGAATTATCAAGTGATAAGTTTGTCATCATACTCAGATAGAAATACCAAGGACATTTTGTTGGAGCACAAGATGAGTCTAAGAACGTTGTAAGGAAACCGCCAAACTTTCTCTCCAAAATATTCATGTCCAGATTTCTACACCGATTTCCCCTTGGTCGTAGACAACCACAATTTCACCAGTATTGTCTTCAACTCAGCTTCATGTGCACAAAGTCTCATTTCTGAAATTGAAGGAAACAATTTTATAATACTCATCAAAACACTAGTGTTTTTGTTCGGTCTAGGGTTGACTTTAGGATTTGGAGTGTGGTTATTATTTAAGACGTCTGAACGTTGACAAATCTCCCTTTCCTCCAAGTCACTTTATCATTGTTAGGGAAATTCCTCTCATCATCATGGTTGTTACTGAAAGCATATTGTAGCTCCATTTTCCAGTGTGGTGATCAGTTTATCAATAAGTGTAATATCATCATCATAAGACTTGGAAGGATTCTCATTTTCCATGCTTGACTTCCATCTCTTCAAATTGGATCCAAATTTGAACTAACCATTATTGACATAATCTAAGCTTCCAGGAGATGCTTCAACAGTGCTATAACTGTAACCCTGGTGAATGAAGTATATGGGGCCTGATGCCAGCTTTTATTATATAGAGACTTGTTCATATAGACTTTCGTCACTCAAAATTGTGTCTTCAGGTGCGCATGAGGTATCACTCTTATTCCTCAAAAGTACCATTAAAATAGGATTGGAAGATTTATGAGATAATCATCACTCAATTCTTCTTGATGTTCTACCATTGGAGATTTATCCTCAACGTCATTATTGTGTGCATCAGAAGCTTCTTTATCCTTGTTGAGAATATTGCTTATTAGAAGTTTCATCCTACAAACTCTTGTTCACTTGTTCAGCCTTTGCTATCCACATATGTGAGTGTCCTGGTTTCTTGAGCTTTGTAATATGATCATTTATTATTGCAATTTCTTTTTTCTTCCATATTTCATTTACTCGTTTTGTCATATTGTGTGAAGCATTTCTTATTGACTGTTTTCTTCAGTTCCAACAGTTATAGGCTTTGTGGCCATATCCACCACAACTATAGCATTTCATAGTGTAACAATGTGCAGCAATATGTGCAACATGATTGCAGTTCCAACACCTTATACTATTGTTGAACCTATCAACTTGTTTTCTTCCATGATGCCTACAATCCAAGGATTCATGACCATATTTATTACAAGAAAAACAATAACCATTAAAGACACTCTCATACCTTCTTTGATTCATCCATGAAGGTGTCTCTCTTCTGAACTTTCTTTGAGGTGTATGAGTAGCTTCTGGATGTCTTCCTTGATCTGATCTTCTAAGTTTTGTAGTGTTGTTTTTATTCTTTGAACATGAAGAACTCACATCATACTTGCTTTCCCTTTTTATAAAAGAAATACTTGCATCAGACCTGTCTTCACTCTTTACAAATGAAGGACTTGCATAAGGTTTCTTGAGATTACTAATTTCTTCCTCCCTGTAGCCAATACTGGTTTTGTCATATGGTGATCTCCGACTATCCAAGATCTCATCCAGGGTCACGGAGTTGTTCAAGAACTTGATTTGGGTGTCTAAATTCTCAACCTTCTTTCTAAGATTCACAACTGTTGCTTCCATCTTATGACAAGATTCTTCCTTTTTGTCCAATTGGTTCTTTACTACCTCTTCTCTCCTTTTGTCTTCTTCAAGTTGGATTTTAAGATTGACATAGTTTTCCCTTAGTTCTTTTAGATTTGCAAGGTTTTTGCTTGAGACATCATGATCCTTCTTTTCTTCTTTTGCTTGATTGATTTCATTTTTCAGTCTCTTCATCTCCTCTTCTTTCTCTTCTAACTGATTGTCCTACTCATATATTATATTTTTACTATCCTTGAGCATTTGCTTTATTTCCAAGATATGATTTTGACTATTTTCAAGAAATTATTGAGTGTAGTCATGAAGATAGCTATAGTCTAATTCATTATGGTGATAGAGGTATTCAGAGAGACTCCAATCAACCCTTTCTTTGGCCTTTGATAGTTTTTCTTCTTCTTCTTCTTCCATGGGATAGATGCTAACTGAACATTTTGTTATTGCATTTGAATATTCTTCTCTACTTGCAGGGGATAATTCAGTATCAACATTATTGCAATCGAAAGATTGTGGAGAGTCTTTACCTTTATTGATGGCCGAGTCTTCTCTTTTGATTTGATACATCTTCTTGGGAGGATGAGAAAAATCTTTGGAGGTATCATCACTAGACATGTCATCTTCAATCTCAATCTAAGTAATAGGAATTGATCCTTTAATTATGTGTGTGTGGTCATATCCAAGCCCATATTTGTTCGAGGGAGATCTTTGTAGACTGAGAACTTTAATAAGGGCTCCAGTCCCTTTCTTTAATTTTTCAACAGTCTTAAGTTGACCCTTTAGTTGTTTACACCTTTGTTTATATTTTCTCAGTTCGTCCAAAGAAGTTTCAAGCTCAGCTTTCATATTGACTTCTGCTTCAATGTCTAAGTATTCTTCAAAAGAATATTTGTCACTAGAATTGTTGTAGACTGAACTTTGTTCTGATTGAAATGCTTCATTTGACTTTTCATCTGAGTAGAGGTCTTTTAATTTTTCCCAGAGTTCTTTTGCAGAGTTACATTCACCTATCTTCTCTTTGATATCATCAGGTAATCCATCAAGGATTGTATTTATTACCATTGAGTTAATTTTCTTGTATTTCTTTTGAGCTGGAGTTCTTACTCTATTTGGCGGGAAATAATTAGTGATCACTAAATTCCATACATCATGTCCCAATGCCTTCAAACGACTTTCCATTCTTATACTCCAAAATATGTATTCTTCTTTTCTAAGTATTGGAGTTCCATTGTCATTGTAAATCTTTTGTCCATCCATGTGTGCTTAATTTGATCTCCCTTTCAGTTTGTTAGACTGTTCTTAAAGGAACCTCGCTTTGATACCAATTGATGGAATATCCAACAATACTAAGAGGGGGGGGAAGGTGAATCAACATTGCCTACTTTTTCTTTTTATCTTCATCCATATTAAGCACACATATTAATTATTAAATTAAGCAATATATGATGAATAACAAATCCTTATGAACACAAGATTTTATCGTGGAACTCAATAGGGAAAACCACCAATTCTTTTCTCATTAATAAAAAGTTCTTTTACAAAACTGTTTTCAAGCTACAACTTGATGGAGAGACATTCCCCAAGTTTCTTTAGCTACAACTGAAGGGATGCTGTGACACCCTATTTACCAGCTACAATTGGAAGGATGTGTTGTCGTCCTAATACACACTTGCAAACGTGAACTAAGTCTTGCTCACTTAGTGTGTCCTTGGAGGCACAATGCCTAGGTTCACAGTCCACACTGTCACCTTGACTGGAACCTCTTCCTTCTAGGCTTACTTCTAGGGAAGCCAAGGGGGGTAGACCCTAGTTATTAGATGTGATTTAACTTTGAAGTTCTAGGAGTTGGTTTTAATTTGTTAAAGGTTAAGGGGAAAACTAACCTATGATGCTAAGGCAGCAAATGCAAAGTGCAAGATTTTCAATGACAAGCAAACCCTTCGCTAAGTCAACTAAGGCTAGTGCCTAAAGGTTAGGCAAGGGGTCAACTAAGTTTTGAGGGGGTTCAATTACAAAAGATTACAAGTACAACTAGATGACAACTATCCCACAACAAAGATACAGTTACTTACACAAAGAATAAGAAATGCTACAAGGATACAATATACAAATGCACAATAATAACAAGTGCTTTGCATGTGAGAAAAATATATTCAAATCATTTAAATCATTCACATAAAGCCAAGCATGCCCCAATAAGAATTGGACTATTTTTCAATCGCAACCAATAAAGCAATCAAGACTCAACAAGATGATGCCTCCCCAAGTTGGATGCGCAACTTCTTCTTGAATCACGCCACAAAGAGCATGAATTGAAAGATATAAACACTTGGAAAATCAATGCTCAAGAGATATAACACTTAGATATTTCAAACCACAAGATTGCATAATAGATTGAGAAATGTAAATGTGCTTGCAAAATAGACTTCTAAACAACCA
>ML841180.1:25648-36281 GCA_009831015.1 Picea engelmannii
GAAAAAGCTGGCTGAGAAGAAGAAGATGGGTCCTCCAGGACCATGCTCAGGTCGCTCCTGCTCTCGGTACTCCATGTCTAGGACCATGTGGGCCTCGAGACATGATCTCCTAGTTATCCCTAGATATCGGGGATAACATGGCCTCAAAACACTCAAGAGGAGCCTCCCAACTAGGGGTATCAAAACCCCCTTCTTCTTCTCTCTATTTCCTTCATTGTAAGCACCCCAAGAGAGTCTCTTGGGCTTGCATTATTCTCATAGATTCATATTTATGTTTTGTAAATAATAGTTAAATTTGCCTACACCTTGCAAAGTGGTTTGGCATAGGCAACCCATGCAATACCGTAAGGCTAGGTATTTAGTTTTTTGTTTTATGAATCTAATTATTTTCCCCACTTGTCCTTAAGGCAAGGTTGTGAGGCTAGGTTTATTTGCTTATCTCTTAAGTTATTCATTTAATTATTCACTCACTTTGGTACAAAACCAGTAGGCTTGTCCTCCTCCTCGTGCTTTTGTTGAGGTTGTTAAGTATTTGGTTTATTTCTTATTTTCCCCACTTGTCCTTAAGGCAAGGTTGAGTGTCTAGGTGCAATTGTTTTACTTTCCAAGTCTTTTTACTTTCATTGATTTAATTTGCTTACACCTTGCAAAGTGGTTTGGCTTAGGCAACCCATGCAATATCATAAGGCTTGCATTTCTTGTACAATTTGTTAAATTTTTTTTTTTTAAGTTGGGAAGTAATCTTATGTTGTAAATCTTTTTAAATTGGAAGTAATCATATTCTGTAGCTTTTAGGACTGGAAGTAATTATATCTAGTTTAACTAGGCACCCAAACTGGTATAACTTTCACCATAAAAAATGGTGACTTGTGGAAGCTACAGGGGGTGGAAGTCGGGGACGGTTTCACGACACTAAGTGTCCTCCATGCTTGAGCACCCAAGCTTTCCTAATTGACCTGTGGAGCTAGGGAAGGACCTTGCTTGTCCTTCTTCTTGAGCACCCAACAATCATTTTGGTCAAAGTGGTAAGAGTTTAGGGGTAGACACATAGTCTAGGTTTGCATCCTCACCTAGTTTAACTAAGGCTTAAAACTCTTTTAAAATCTATCTATATAACCTTTACTTTTCAGTCTTGATCATCTCAATACAAGTTGTGTATTTTTACTTTCATGCACTTTACTCTACAAACAATTATTTATCTTGCAAGTCAAGTTACTTTTTTGTTGAGTTGGGCACATCTACTTTCAAGTTGCTATCTCTAAAAGTTGCGCACTATCTCTATTTGGGTATTTTACTTTCAAAGTTGCGCATCTCTCAATTGCTTCCAAGTTATTTTAAGTTACTTTCTTTCTTTGTGGATAATCTTATGCTTCAATGTATATTGGATCTAATTGTTCTTTAATTCTTTTGTATAGTTGTGCAATTATCTAAGTTGTTAGTTCCATTGTATATTTGTTCTTAACATATTTCATTTGTGTATTTCATTTGATAATTGTTTAAAGTGAAGATTATATTATTTATTTCATTGTAATTAGTTCATATTATTGTTTTTTATTTGTTGTATAATTTATTTAACTCCCTTTACCCAACCTTTAGGCACTAGTCTTAGTCAACTTGTAGGTGAAAGGTTTTGTTTGTCATTGAAGCTTTGCATTGCATTACTGCTTGTCATATGGGTTAGGCCACCCTAACTTAATAATTAAGATTAACTCCTAGATCACATTAATCAACTTACATAGTAAGTAGGGTCTACCCCCCTTGGTTTCCCTAGGAGTGAACCTAGACGGAAGAAGTCCAAGTCGAGGTGACAGTGGGTTTGGTCTTAGACTTGTGCCTCCAAGTACACACCAAGTGGGTTGGGGACTTCTCCACGCTTGTAAGTGTGTATAAGGACGGAAACAAAAAGACACTCTTAAATTTTTTTTGGGCATTCTTTGCATTTGTTTGCTTGCTATTTTGTGCAGGTTTGCAAATAAAGAAGAGGAAACTCTGCCCAATTTTGAAGGATTAGGAGCTTCTGGGACCCCCAAAAGTACCTTGTACCTCAATGAATCATTGAAAAACATTGTAAACTTCATTGATCCATTTTTATAAGGATCGAAAGACTCCTAAAGAGAGACCATTGTAATCGAAGTAATAAAAGAGTGGGCTATATAGTGTCCTGTTTTCTTTCCCCCTAGGGGAGTTGGTGTCTTGTGGTGTGCTTGTTTTCTTTTCCTCAAAGTCTTTCATTTTACTTGCAATTCATCATCTAAGGAAAGATAGAATTAATCAACGAAAACAACCACAATTAGTTTAGATTTAATTTTTGGAAAGTAATCTTTTAATTACTAGATTAGATTTCAATTTTTGCAATTTTGTTTTCTTGCAAATAAACCAGTCCCATCAGCTCCCCTAAGTAGGCTCACGCCAAACAAGGGCTGGTCAATGTGGACTTAGTCATTAGAAAACATTTACTTTATTGCAATTTTAATTTTGGAAAATAAACCCATCCTCTTAGCTCCTCGATCTATGTTCTTGACCCTTCCACTGCGATATTAGTATCGATCTTTGGAAGTAAGTTCCACGCGGAACCGAGGCTAGTTAGTGTGGATCTAATTTAATTTATGGAAATCTTTAAGATCTAGTGCTTGTATGGAAACGTAAGAGGGTTTGTGTAAGAAATCTGGCGGGAACTTTGAGATCTAGGTTCTCCTTGTTGGATCTGCCACTTTCTCTTAAGCTTGTGTACAAAATTAGAGGGATACTCTCCCTGTTGGATATTCGACAAGCTCAACCTCCACTCTAAGGATTAGCCTCTTAGAGGCCACATTTAGATTAGGTTTCTTTTATGCAATAAAAGTTGTTTTAAACATTAATCAAACTATAAAATTTACAAGGACATCTACACAACAATCTCCTTTCTAAGCAGCGTTACACACATATCTCATTATTTGGCACTGGTCTCATAATTTTACTATTTAAGCCATTTGCTTCAAGTATTTACATTTGCAGGCCATTTCCCTTTTTTCTTGAAGTATATCGGCTGTTTATTTACTTGCAAGTTTCAGTATCTATTTGATCATATTTCATGCAAGTATCTCTTTTTTTTCTAATATCTTTCTTATAAGCAATTGTGGTGAATGAATAAACGATATATGTTGTATGTTGTTAGTATAGAATTATATTTTGTGTATTTTTTTTTGCAATAAAATCCTAGAATACTAGTTTTGCTTAGATTTAATTTTTGAGCCTTAGTATATTTTCTTTAGGGACTACCCACCTTGGCTTTGCTAGGAGTTGGCCTAGACGGAGGAGTCGAGGATCAGGTGACAACACCTTGATTCGAGACTTGCCCCCAAGGACACACCAAGTGGATTTAATATTTCTTCCACGTTCCCAAGGTGTGTATAAAGGAAACAACATTTTTGGCACTGTTGTTGGCGATAAATCTTTCTATTCCCGGAATATTACTTAGATTGACAAAAATATCCAAGCATCATGAAATTCCAACCTTCTAGGTTTCACAAGGGGTAATACTTCTAAGCAGTCAGAGTCTAAAGACAAAGTAGTAGCATCAGATAGTAAGTCTTCTTTAGTGGATCCCATCAAAGAGTTAAGACTTACTGATCAAAGCCATGGAATCTAACCATGCTGCCCAACTTAATGCAATGCAAAACAAATTAATTGCCATGAAAAGAAATAATGCCAATAGATTCCAGCCTAGGAAAAACAATGAGAGGTGGCATAAAAGGGGTCATCCTCAAGATCAAAGACCACCTAATCAACTAGAAGCAACAAATATGGTCAATGATGAAGCCCCTCCTTTTTGTAGAGCTTGTGACGACTTTCATGAAGAGTATACTTGCCCAATATTTTGTCAAATTAATGAGCAAGGACTCCCAGAGACAAGCAAATATGTTGGAAATGCTAGAAGGTGTGACTTTATCAACAATGTAAACAAAACTCACAATGTCACAGAAGATATACAGAATCAGAATAAAGAAACAAGTAAGAAGAAAGAATACTTAAAGACTGATAATGTGACAAGGGTATATGGAGAAAAGCCTACACCAGAACAAATCTTATAAATGTGAAACTTCATAGGGAAAAGGAACGAAAATTCCATGTGGAAGATCCCAAGAAACCTATGAATGAGTTTGTTTATCACATGAGTGACATTGGCAACTATGCAATTTATTCCAATTTTCTTGCACGAGTAGAAGAGAAATTTAAAGAAGAGAAAATTGATGAAGTCTGGAAAATGCATTTTGATGGGGCACATTCTAGATCGGATAAAGGGACAGGAATTGTTCTTACTTCAGCATTCAAACAGTCATACTACTTTGCTTTCATATTGGAGTTTGAGGCAACAAATAATGTGGCTGAGTGTGAGACACTCTTTACTAGGATTGGAGATTGCTAAGGATATGGGAATCAAAATTTTAAATATCAAGGGTGATTCTGACTTAGTAATTGTCCAGGTTAAAAATAAATTTGCATGTAAGAGTGAAAGATTGAAGAATTACAGAAATGAAATCTGGGATACCATGGAACTCTTTAATGCCTTAGATCTTATATCATTTCCCAGAGAGCAGAGAGAACAACAATTTAGCAGTTTCAACTTCTACTTTTCATCCTTCAAAAGAATTGTTAAGTGGTCAGGGAAAAATGGAATTTATTTTCAGGCCCTCAGTTCTAGATAATATGGATCGTTGGAAATTCTTCAATGATGATAAACAAATTCTCAGATTTATGAACAACTTGCAAGAATTTTCAGGTTTCAAGGTTGATTATAAAAAAGAGGGTAATGAGTACAAAGAATAAGAAGAAGAGCATTTTGAAAATCCTACTCCCAAGGGTCTCATAAAATTAGAACAGATATTTGACAGGCATGTAAACTATAAAAAGAAGGAAAAAATAAAACCTGCTGATTACATTGAGGTAAACATTGGAACAACCGAGGATCCAAAAATGATAAAAATTGGAAAAGGAACTTTAGAAAAAGAAAGAAAGGAATTATTAAATCTTGTCCATGAGTATAGGGATGTGTTTTCTTTTCCATGTTATGAACTTAAAGCAAACCGAGAAGATGTAATTCAACACACAATCCCCTTCAAGGAAGATACTAAGCCTTTTTTTCAAAAGTAAAGGGAAATAAATCCTAAGTTAGTCCCCATGGTGCAAAAGGAACTTCGAAAGATGTCGGCAGCTGGTATTATTGCGCCTACAAGGCATTCAAATTGGTGTTCTAACTTAATGGTTGAAGAAAAAAGAATGGAGGGATAAGGTTGTGCATAGACTTTAGAAATTTGAACTTGGCATGTGTTAAAGACAACTACCCTCTCCCTAACATGGAAACTTTGTTTCAAAGAGTTACAGGATCAAAAATCATGTCCATGTTAGATGGGTTTTTTGGTTATAATCGGGTGTTGGTTAGAAAAAAAGACCAAAATAAAACAACTTTCACAACACCATGGGGCATCTTTGAATACTTATGAATGTCTTTTGGCTTATTGAATACGGGTGCCACTTTTCAGAGAGCAATTGATTTTGCCTTCAAAGAATTGATGGGTAAAATCATTGAAATTTATCATGATGACTTGATAGTTTTTTTAAGGATAGATCAGACCACATAAGTGATTTGAGGCAGGTTTTTGAAAGACATTGCAAGTATGGCATCTCCCTTAATCCGACAAAGTCAATTTTGGGGGTCGATGAAGGAAAATTGTTAGGCCACATCATATCAAATGATGGGGTAAGGATTGATCCAGAGAGAGTAAAAGCAATTGAAGGAATCCCTTTACCACAAACCAAAAAGGCCCTCCAATCTTTTGTTGGTCAAATTAACTTTATCAGAAGAGTCATACGAAACATGGTCGAGCTAATGAAACCCATTATTAAGCCTTTAAAGAAAGATGTTAAGTTTGAATGAACTAGTGAAGGAAGGAAAGCTTTCAATATTATCAAGGATGCAATCACAAGGTCCCTAGTTTTGATTAGTCCTAATTATTCAAAAGATTTTCAAATATTTAACTTTGCTTCAGAAGACACTATTGCAGGGGTGTTGCTCCAAAAAAATGATGAGGGACAAGAGAAACCCATTGCATTCATGTGTAAGGCATTGCATAGCTCTGAATTAAATTACACAATCATGGAAAAACAAACATATGCCTTAGTCAAATCTCTTAAGCAATTTAGAATTTATGTTGGGTATTCTAAAATTGTGGGGTATGTTCCACACTCAGTGGTAAAAGATATCTTGGCCCAACATGATTGCTTAGGAGTAATAGGGAAGTGGGTTTCTAAAATTAAAGAATATTATTTAGAAACAAAACTCACAAAATTGGTCAAAGGTCAAGGTCTAGCACAAATGTTGACAGAAGGGAATGAACAGGCTTTAGAATTAGTGTGTCAAAACAGTCAGCTAGGGCCAGCCATGTCTTCAGAACTTCAAAGGTTAGAACAACATCAATGGTATTTGTTATCCCCATTTTGTAGGATAACTAAGGAGATTATGTCTCGAGGCCCTCAGGTTGCAGATATGGAGTGCCGAGAGAATACATGACTAGCAGTATCTAGCAGTATCCTTTTGCATAGATGGAGACCCTTTCACCACCACAGAGGTCGTAGATTTTCAAATGGCATCCACCACACTAGTTGGCTTTCGAGAGGCAATGGGCCTTACTCCATGAGTACAAGTCAGGTATTATGGTAAGTGTCATTTCAATATTTGAGGCATTTGAGTATGTTGTATCTCAGACTGCTTTAGATTTCATGATATGTGTTTGGACATTTTGGCTTTTGCCTTATTTCACCTTGGTGGTTGACATTGTGCCCTAGTAAGTGGTCTTCCTTGGGAATGGCTTTGCTGCTAGGAAGTCCCTTGAAGAGCCATCGTACCGTTCCCAACCATATTTATCACTTTCCATCATTTTTTCCCCCATTTCCTTATCTCTTGGGATTTTAGGGTGTATTGACCCATAAAGGGGTTGCCCCTCATTCAATGGGAAGAAGGGGTTGAAGGCCTGAAGGGATTGTTGTTGGGTAAAAGATAAAATCATATGTATAAACCTTCTAGATGCTTCACCCAGGGAATCCCCCAAGAAAGCAATGAAATGCTTATCTGTAAGAAAAGGGGGGACCCACGAGAATAATGACTAAGAATGCTTAAAGGTTTAGTTGCAGGATAGGAGGTCTCATCACGAGTTGGCCTATCATAATCATAGATATTTAGTGGTATAAAATTACCATCATTTGGTCACCAAGCCAATGTAATGGCTCTCAGTTGCATGGATGAGAGAAAGGGGTTCTCATCACGAGCCAACCTTCTCATTTCCACTAGGTGTTTGTGAGTGACACTGTCATTATCTGGACACCACGCCAGGACAATGGACTTCAACTTGTCCCTAAATTTTGAAAGAAATAAAGAATGGCAAAACAATGGGCTTGGAAAAATTGCATTGCAAATGAAGGTGCCACACACCCTCTACAAAGGCACCCATGAATGAGACCCTACAACCCCTTGTATGTCATGAACCCCATGCCCATTGAGTCTTGAACCTTCACCACTTCATCCACTTTACATAGCTTAGAGAGGGATCTCTTGGAAACACTCCTTGACCTAGGGAAATATCTACCCAATGGGACACCTTGTCAACCCTCCCATATCCAAGCTTTGCAAGTCGCATAATGTCTTTGAGCACTTAATTGTTTGACAAAGTATTCTTTGATGCACATGCTTAGGTGGCTCATTTATTGACTTGATTTACTTATCATGATATTTTGACTTGAGATCCTTGGAGGGCATGCTTATTTGTCTTTGCAGGACCTAGTTGGTGGACAATTTTGGAGGAACAAGCCTAGCTTGGGCTTCCATGGGGAAGATGACTGCTGGATGAGAGAGATGAAACTTTGGAGGCCTAGAAGATGACTTGTACGACATAACCTAACCCCTAGATGCCAAACGTTTTTCCTAGGAGAGGCAAAACGTCATCTTTAGGAGCATGACATCATCTAGGGGGGCTAGGGTTTGGTGGTGAGCTTACCGCTCATTGGCACATGGACGTTTTTAGGAGAATTGGGCTTTGACCATGAAGAAAGTGACTTGGATGCTTGACATGTGGCTTTGGGAAGCCTAACTACACTCCTCCAACACCAACGACTTGCTCCTAGTGCCAAAACGTCCCCTAAAGGGTTGACGTCAATTTAAATTAGGGTTTATTTTTGTGTAAAAGTAAATTTTAAGTGAATTGTTTAATATTATTTTGTAAAAGGGGAAAGATTAGGGTTGTTGACCCCTAGTCTTGTGGCTTACCCTAAGATTATGTGGACAAACTATTTTGGAGGCATTTTGTATAAATAGAGATATAAAATCTCATTTCATAACATAACTCTCCCATTGTGAGAAGTACTTGGCTGAAATTTTCGCTACCCTTGGTGATTTTGGTGTTTCTCTCTTGTGGAATATCTTTTGGTGAATGGATGAGGAGTGATGCGCACCCCCTAAATGGCTCGCTGTCTTGAATTTTGGATGAATGTTGCATGGTAACTAGGGTTTGTTCTCTCATTTTCTTGGATTAGGTCAGGAAAATTCTGCATATGCTATTATTTTCTTGCTTACTTTGGTTATTGTGGTGGAAACCTTAGGGAGGAGTATGCTAGATACACCCTCCATCATTGCTTCATCTCTTTGTTAAAGGTTTTAAGTCTTTCTTTTTTGCAAGGGTTGCTAGTTTGAATACGAGTGTGTATACCCTCCTAGATTTACCCTAAGTTTGGTTGGCATACCCTAGGGAGTAAGAGGGTCTACACCCCTAGGGTTGTTGTTGATCTAATTTGTGCTTTAAATACCCCATTCACACAATTTTAAAGGCACTAATATTAAGTATTCTTGCATTGGAGAAACAAAATATTGCATTGGGAAACATTATTTCTTGTCTTATTAAAGTTTTGCAACTTGGTTTGTGTTCCTTGTGCTTATAGCACCTCTCAACCACTAGGGAATCCCCCCTAAAGGGGTAGTTCTTGCTGCTGTTACAAAATTGCATCTTCAACCATTAGGGCTGTAGAAACCCTAATCTAATTGCTTGAATAATTCTCTAATCAACTGCTAGAATTTGTCCAAGGTTTGCACACTTTTACTTCTTGGTCTAGCGCACTTTTTGGAAACGTTTTGAGTTTTAGTGGCTGATTTTCTTGCTGTAATAAGTTGATTGTTACAACCATAAGGCTGATATATATTGCTGCAAAAAGTGTTTACAATAGCCTTATCTTTTTCATACTATCTTGGTCTTAAATCTTGAGTTTTGCTAGTGTTTAGCTAGTCTATCTCTTGTAGCTAGTCTATCTCTTGTATCTTTCACTTGATTTCTAACACTTATTTAGTAACTTATTGTGCCATTTCATTGTTGATATATATTGTTACTGTTATCGCACAGTTTGTAGCTAGGTCAAATGGCTAGAGGATTGAAGGCAAACTGGCGTAACAGGAACCTTCGCCACCCAATGTCACCTCAATGGGGAGGTTCTTTCTGTTTAGGGAGGTTAACCCAGGGGAGACGTCCCCGACAACCTGGGGTTTTGAAGAGGCTAAGGTATAAAGTCAAGATCAAAGCTTCCCCCTCACAGGTTACCACCAAAGTCAGACAGTCCGGCTAATCAGCCAATAAAGAAGTGTATGCCCAAATGAAAGCCCCTGCCCGGAACAAGACAACAATAGTACAGTATATATGCAGGCTATAACTCAATGGGTTAGTACTTCAATGACTATCTGATATCAATTAATAAGCAATGTAAAACAATAGATACCAATGAAGTCAATGTTTTATGAATTAGCTATGGCAGAAGCATCAATTCATCAATAACTATCAAGGTGATCAAGCTAACAATGTATCCAATCAACACTTTGCTCAATAAATGCTTCAAATCGTCATTTAATTGCTTATATTCAACACTTGCTGCGTCAAGATGAGATAACCAACTGTGGCGTCAACCCTAATTAGGTTAGTTTGTTAGTTAGGGTTTCAAAATCTATAGTTTTTAGAGTGGTTTTGTACACTAAGGCTTCAACGTTGGAGGCTAGAGATCAGTGCCTTAGGGTATATGGAGTCAAACAAGATAAGGGCACAAGGTTTTGAAAGGATGAAGACTTAAAGACAAGAGGGAAGGGTTATAAAGTGCTGCAAAGGCAGGGCCCTAGAATCAAAACTTTAGGGGAAAGAGGCTCACTCCGGTGTTGCTTAAGCAAGGCCTCGTGCTCTTTCCTCCTTCTTTAGGTCAATTTGGCAAAACGGCTAGCATAAATGATAAATTTAAGAGATGAGGTGAGAGAAAGTGTTGTAAAGACAAGGCCTTCAAACCCTAGAAGATGATGGCCCTAGGTGTAGATAACCTAGGCCTAGGACGTCACCCTCTTTCAACCTATAAACTTCAACGCTAGCTTAAGGGAAGAAGCAAGATGAGTGTAGAAAAGGCTAGGCTCAATCCCTCTTTTTCAATGGCTGAAAAATTTCTCTCTAAGGGGACATGTAACAAGGACCTACTTGTGTGCTTGTTACCTAGGGTTTCAAATCAGCAATTTAATAAGAAAATGCAAGAAATTAGACCTACAACCATTCAATTAAGAAGTTTTGCAAGAAAATCACTTACATAT
>ML841181.1:0-13292 GCA_009831015.1 Picea engelmannii
GAAATCAATTTTATATTTATTAAAAAAATAAAAAATAATCATTAACCAGAGTTAACTTTATGCAACTTCAATATAAATATAAATTGTTTTAAATTGTTTTTCATCAAAATTCACACATTAATATAAATAGATTCTAGGTGTCTATGTTAGCATATTTTAGCGCTCCAGATGTCTAGGCTAACTAAAATTAATTATAAATAAATAAAGGCTTTACCTGTTTTTTTGCCCGTTGTTGTTTTCGCTACCAGGCCTAGTTTCAATTCCTATTTATTGTCGTGATCTTGTGAAAAGGCCTCTCCCGGGGGAATTGGGATGATTAGCGACACAAATCTTTATGGTATATAGTTTGGTTGATTGCAATTGTCTTTTTTATTTTTTGGAAACACTAGTTTATAACTAAGAATTATATCCACTCAGCCCAGGGGAATTGAGGCTATTTTAGCAAGAATTTTCTTGTCAAAATCAGTCTTAGTATCTTTCGTAGAGATTTTGCGTACCTTCCTATCGGGGCCAGGTTCATATGAGTGCTTTTTTGGACTTTTTAGGGCAAGAATTTCCTGGTACTCATGTTGCGTGGTCGATGTAACTCTCTCTGCTTCATGATGTAATTTTTTGTTTTATGAAGTAACATATGAATCATTTCTTAAAAAATAACACATATTTGGTCTTTTGTAAGGCACAAGACAATCAAACTTTATTTTGGAGCATCTAAAGAACATCTGGATTCCCTAAACTGTCAAAAATCTTGTTGCAGCCTTCTTTTACTGTGTAAATACCCAATTTCTCTCCTAGACCCTAAAACAGTGTTCTTCGTCTTCTTCATTAATCAACTCACATGGGTAATTTCAAACTTAAGGATTCTGAACTCATTTACTAATTTTGAAGGCAAGTCTCTAAAACTATGAGATCTTGGTGATGCTAATTGAGCCTTGTAACATTCGATTTGCTCCCAAACTATGAGATGGACACTTTCCCTTCCGTTATTCCTTTTATTCTTGAGTCTTGATTTGTTATAAGAGGAGCTCTTTATAAAATTTTGTTCATCCTTTATCATATTTCTTCCCATTCTTTGAATTCCATGAAAGATTCCATTTGATTAGCATATAAGCCCTTATAAAAATATCACAAAAAGTTATGCCTTCCGTCTGCAAAGGAAAGGATTCTACCTCTACTCGTGAGAGATTTCCGTAGTGTTTACTTAAGACCCTTGTTTCCATCGGGTCAACTCTCAAGGGAATATTAATCACTTTTATAGAAGTTTGACTCCTAATGTTTTATTAAATTATTAAGGTGGGATAACTTCATTATGCTAAGAGCTCCTTCCTCGTCCATGAGAACTTTCTTTTTATTATCTGATTTCCTTCCATAAAAGAATCTCGAATGAACTTTCCATAGCAGTGAGGATTTTAGATGGAGCAACCATCATTGTGCATTGGAATATTGTGTAAGTTGAAAGAATTGTTCCGACTAAGATAGATATGGCTCGGAGGTTCATTCATCTTGTGACCCAAGCTATAATTTTCTTTATCATATTTTCAATCATTGAGTTTCAAGCTGAGGATTTAATCCTTTCAAAACCCATTGGAGCTTCAAGATAAGTTAATATTTTATAAATAAATAAATAAAGTCTAAAATTGCATCTTATATTGCAGAGTAGACATAGTGTATTTTTATCAAAATTAAAAATATTTAATAAATATTTAAATTGACAAATTTAATTATTCATTGGTCACGCAATGTTGATGGACTTAATTGTCCCTGGTATATGTGAATTTTATTTAGGCATTTGTTAGAATTGAATATTCATTTAAAAAATAATAATATCAAAATGTTTACAACGAGCCAGGTAGGTGAAGGCAGGTTTTTGGGAAGTGTTTTTCACTGCAAGGTGGTCGCCTCACTCTCGAAAGTGCTGGATAGAGGCATCGCCTTGTCCATTATCAGCTCAGACGTTCTCTTCTCGACTTACTAGCTCTGCAAGTAGCGCGGGAGACTATGTCCATATTTTATGGTGGCCTCCACAACTTCCATGAAGCAGCCTGCATCAGTAACCATGAAGAAACCATGAAGAAACCAAGAAAGGATAATGTTAATCCAGGTAGTCTTAAACTGCATGTCAAATTTGGAGGGACCATGAAAAGCCAATTTGGAAGGAGAGAGAATAACCATCCTTCGAGTCTCATACAAGACTACAAGATAACCACTAAACTTTACAGAAATGTTCCCCGTACATCAACATAGAGAAGCCCCACCAAAGGCGGATTATGTCGTCGATATAAGCTTCTCTTGGACGTGCTATGCTCCTAAAGGTAGGGTTTCTTATGTGCTCCGAAATAGAATTTTGTGCTCCGAAATAGAATTTTGTGCTTCCAAATTTCTCCTCAGATCAGTCAATTTTATGGCTCGAAAAATGATATAGTATAACAGTCTTAGCGCTCGATTTTTTAATGTTGTATATAGAAAAAAATAAGATTAACTAAGTGTAATAGTTTTCTTTAAACGTAATAAGCATATGTTTAATACTAGTGACTCATGGATGTAGGAACCTCCTGTCACTTGTGATTTCACTCTATATTTTTCTATATAGATAAGCAAAGACTGGGATACCAAGAGGTAATTGTTGAATTCTTATTGGGTAGCTTTATATTTTGATTCCTAAAGGTGCATTCCATTCTAACTTGGACCGTGTAGATTTCGTAGTTCGATCCTTGAGCTGGTCTCGGTTAGCTCTGTATAGTAAACTAGAACTCCAATAAGAGGGTTGGGCCCAAAGAAGTAAGGAAGTTAGGCTAGATTCGATTTTGGGGGCGCACCATGTTTTTTAGTTAAGTGTATCAATATACAGAGCCTGTACCGATATAGGAGCAATAGAGAACCCGTCTGCCACGTATGGCTCTATATCTTCGGGTCCTAATTCATTTGTTGAATCGAATTCTCCCCGGTTCTACTGATGCTAATGAATTTCTTGAATGGATAGATTTTTCTTAAGGAGGAAAGGCCTATCTACGTGGATAATTATCTACTAATGCTTTCCAACCCATCTCGCCAACCAGTCATACTCAAACCCATCCACTTTCCACAGTTAATGAATGTCAATGAATCTATCCCAACTGGAAAGCACTAGAATCCTTTCGATAACCATTCCTTTACATCAACCAAACTAACATTAGTTTTTAGCATAAAATGCCTTCATTGCAAGATACAAAACAACCATAAGAATGATTCTCATATTTACATCACAACAATGAAATCAACCAGTTGTCATATAATGAATGTGATGGATTCTTACTCTTAAAGCATGCATCACTAACACAGACCACTTACACATTCTTATTTTTATTATTAATTTATTAGGGTTAGTGCAGGGTAACTCCCTCCCCCTCTTGTTGTTAGTTGTTTATTATTTATTTATTACTTCCTTATTGTATTTTCTGTGCCAGTCCTTTTACTGCTTAACATTTCCTCAGGAGCATTGGGAACATCTTCCCAAAACAATTCATCTTGATGCACATATTTACTTATGCATCATCACTCAATACACTCAGACATTGTTTAAAAACCAACCACAAATCCTACTCATGTGTATTTTCCTGGAAATTTGGATGACTTCACATAATTCTTAACTCAACACCCAGTCATCTCCCCAACACTTGTTTGATTATATAGATTCCCTCCTTCTTTACCCAACACAACAATGGTGTATACCCTTTTACTGCTTAACATTTCCTCAGGAGAATTGGGAACATTTTCCCAAAACAATTCAGCTTGATGCACATATTTACTTATGCATCATCACTCAATACACTCAGGCATTGTTTAAAAACCAACCACAAATCCTACTCATGTGTCTTTTCCTGGAAATTTGGATGACTTCACGTAATTCTTAACTCAACACCCAGTCATCTCCCCAACACTTGTTTGATTATCTAGATTCCCTCCTTCTTTACCCAACACAACAATGGTGTATACCCTCTCAATGTTGGTAATGAGGTTGCATCCTACACATCAACACAATAGGGAATCCATGGAATATTATGCAACACTTTAAGGCTTCAAGATCCAACAGCTATATGACCTTACACATGGTACTATAGGCACAACATGAGTGTACCCACCCATTAACTCTGGTTACTATCTCTTAACTAATTTTACTATGAAAAACAGTAACATGCTCACACACATAACAATGAATGCATAAAGAGTTCAACACTCTTCTTCCTATACCACCATCTGGGTACATATCATGCTCCTGCATTCAAACTTTACCATGTACACACTAACTCATGAATGCATTAAAAGATTCTTACAATCTTTTTATACCCGAGGCTTTGTGTCTTTGCCTCACCTGGACATCAATCACATACATGCATTCAATGGTTCTTACAACATATCAATGAATATATTAAGTATGGATGAAGGAATTCTTACCCAATTCCCTTTCAGCACTCATGCATTATTGGGATAACCAATTTTATACCTGTATGGTTGTTGGAAACATTGTTGATGTTACCTGATCATCTGATGCCTCTAGGGGTCTCACATGATCCCTACATAAACCTCTTGACAAGCGCACACTTTCCTTCTTTATTTCCCTTTTCTCTGTGAGGTTGATGGTTTTGAGTAGTTGCATCATCAACCAATCAACAACCATGATTAGTCCTCATGTCACACATATCACCTATACCACAACATATCACTGTCAGTCAGCATGCAACATCACATGCATTCTCAAGAAATTGTATGCATACACATTACATATTTTTCCAATATGCATACTAGTGCATACATATCTCAGCTATACTAATCTTTTTTCATTTTCATCATTTGTATGCCTTAAAATAAATCACATATAACAAATCATAACAAATCAGCAAGAGAAGGTTTTAAGAGATTCTCCTTCTCATTCCTCTGCTTACCACAAGGAATGGTAATAACAATCTATACTCTTATTACTATATATGCTACGAGCTCTTGGTAGCATGAGAAATATGATACCAATAGCTTCTCATAATCGTTCATAAGATTATAGCAAACTGTGAAGAATATTTGTTTCTTTGAAAGGATAACATTCTCTAGCCACAAGTTTGGTAACCCACCTGTACATAAATTACATAGGAGTTCTTGATAGAAAGTAAAGCATATATATTCCAGAAACTAAATCTCCATTGTTCATGTGGAAGAGAAAATAACCCACTCTCCTATATGGAAATATTTTCAGGAAGTTATAACAAAGTGTGCTTAATTCTTTTTGTCAAACTTAATGGCAAATTTCATCATATATTTTTTCATCAGCAAATATTTTTTTGAATTTCATTGTCTCTGAATTCGAAGATGAACATGAACCATGAACATGAAATAGACCTAGACCATCACCTAGACCCCCCTAGATCCATCTAATCCTACACATAACCTATACTCTACCATTAACCCCCTCCACACCCAATCCATAAGTGCAGTATGCCAACACCTCTTGTTTAATAATGATATTTTATGGATATGACCGTTCACCTATAAATTAATAATGATTTCACATGGTTTAATGATTCTTATGGTATGTTGATTCTTCTTTTTTATTTTAATATAAGAATAATCTTTTAGTGGATTCGATATTCTTTATTCGTAATCAGTTTTTGACTCCCTCTCTATATCCCACCTCTTTTACTCTCTCCCTCTCTCCATGCATCTATTTCTCTCCCTCCTCACTCCATCTCTTTCCCTCCCGCCATCTCTCTCTCTCTTTGTCTCTCTCCCCCTTCCTCTTCCACTTTGTCCCTCCCTTGTTGAAATGTACAGTTGACAATGCGAGGGGGGGGTGAATCTGTGTGTGGAATTTTAAAACTTTTCTTACTTCAAGTTAGCAATTATTTCAAAACATAATTTTACACATCATCATTGTAAGATTGTATGTATCCATTCACTAATGACATCTATCAATAATTAAGAGAAATCAATTCATAAGCACAATGAACACAAGAGACACCATATGTATGTATAAGCTTATGAATTATCTTATATATGTCACTACAATCACAGGGGTTCTACCACCAACAACTATTTTTTATCAGCACCAACTGAAGTAAGGAGCACCAACTCCAAGGAGAGAACCAACTCTCAAGCAAGACTTAGCTTTCCGCAAGACTCGGCTTGTCGATAGAATGCAATCTATCCAACCTAAATTGACCTAGAAGTACAACCAACCCAAATACATATCATCCAATTATTGTATCTTCTTCAGCTTATGATCAGAGGTTTACAATAAATGCTCATCACCAGACTTCATCTTCCCTTTAATTTCTCCCTTCTTCACTTCATCTTCTCTCTGAAATTCACACTTTCTTCACTTCATCTTCTCTCTGAAATTTGCAACTTGATGTGCCAAAGGTTCACCATGTCGAAAATCACTGACCTCAAGTGTAGATCCACTTATTCACCCACCTCCACCTTTTCAAATCAAGCAAGCATAGTTGTATTTATACTCGTTCATGCTCAACTCTATTTTAAGTTTAGGGACAATTTGTGCCACAAGTTACAACAACTTTGGGACCAATGAATAACCACCATTGACCATCATTCTGGGTCTTTAAATTTAAACCTGGCATACCACCTATCGTCGGAAAGGTCACGGTGAGTTATAACCTTCATATTCTTTCAACAACCATCTAACCTATTTTTCATAAATCGACCATAGGTATGGATCGATTTCTTTTCTCTTTGTGAATGTTGCAAAAATCAAATTTTGTAGAAGTGTTTCCTTCAAACCATTTACATCTTACCATCTGCACAAAACCACAGGATTATTAAGTTAAGTGATGTTCCTATCACCTCATGGCTTATGTGTTAGTAACCCATGATTGGGGGTTGGAACCTAGTCCTTCAGACTTCGGCCTTCGGCCTTCAGGAACTTTCTCTTTCATCCAATATTCCAAAGTTTCAACTTCTCGAAGTGGTTACCTCTCACAAGAATTGATTCGATGGTTGGCATGATTCCTAGACCCAAATCAACGGTCTAGATCCAATCCTTAATTATCCTTTTACTTTTTAATCCAACGGCTATGACTTAATCAAAGGTTGAGATGGACGACCACTATTTATTTCAGGACTTCAGGACTTCAGGACTCCAAGGCTTCGAAGGTCCAGGTAATTGTTGCTCCAATTTCCACAGGAGTTTGTCAGCGCTGAAGTGGTCAACATGGGACTTCTTACGTATCTTTCCACTACGTTTTGATATAACGGTCATGTGAGAATCTAAAGGATCTTAGATCAACGACCAGCATTAACTTTGACCTTCAAAGCTTCGAGTAGTTGCTAGTGGTAGACATTAGTTTCCTCTGAAGGACATACTCCCGGAGTGATGTAACTTGTTGATGTCACTGCTAACTTTGCATTGGCCGAGTGGTTTCCATGTGTCACCTAGATTCGTGACTTACGTAACCTAAAGTGTCATCTAGAACTAGAAACTTGTCACCATATGACTGTGCCATGTGTCCTTGCTGACGTGGATCTCCTAAAGTGTTAACATTCATAGGTTCATATGAATCCTTGATCCAACGACTGTGATCATTTCTTATATCAAGGGTCCAGATTCATTTCATCCTTTGGGACTTCGGGCCTTTGCAATCATTCAACCTTCTAGAGTGCATTTCACCGAAGTGCTTATCAACACTTCCATGCTCTTATAGCTTTTCATAAGTCTAGGAGCTAGGATCATGGGCTTAGGCACAGAGGAGCTCCGCTCTTCAGGTATTTGAATTTTCGTGACTTCGGGGCTCTAGGCTACTCGAAATCTGAGAGTTTCAATCCCTTTAGAGTGCATTTTGTCGAAGTATATCAGACGGTCGATTTTTTATCTTTTGTTAAATGGACGATCTTGGCTTGTCCATAGGTTTCAAACAAATCTACGATCAAGACTTGATCTACTGTTGGATTACTAAGAGGGGGGGTGAATCCGTAATAGTGTAATTATAATCCTTTTTCTTCAAATGGTATATCAATGTAGAATTATT
Organism: Picea engelmannii; assembly: GCA_009831015.1. Classification (NCBI taxonomy): domain Eukaryota; kingdom Viridiplantae; phylum Streptophyta; class Pinopsida; order Pinales; family Pinaceae; genus Picea; species Picea engelmannii. Next base: position 8,004 of record ML841181.1, read on the forward strand.
ATCCAATAATCAGTAGTAATAAATAAACAATCACACACATACACAGTACACCATTGTTTTACGTGGAAACCCAAATCAGAAGAAAACTATGGAATGTTTTTTCTTATATGTCTTGAAGAATTACATTCATTGGAATCACCAACTTCCTTTGTTTTCCAGTTGTAACTGGAAGGAGGCTCCAACCCCATAGTTTCTCAGGTTGCAACCTAAGGGAAGCTCCAACTCCCCAATTCTCTGGCTACAACCAGAAGCAGGCTACAACCCCCTATGTTCTCCGGCTACAACCGGAAGGTGGCTACAACCACTTGTCCTTGCCCCGTCCTGCCACCCTGAAGTAGAAATAGAATGATGGAACCATTGTCACACTATCACTATGAGATATACCACTGTAAAACTGTACCAATAAATCTGAACCATGCATCAACCTGTACATCAACCTGTAATCAACCTGTACCATAAACAGGTGCATCAACCATGCACCAACCTGTACCAAACAAACTTTAATCAACCTGTACCATAAACAAATGCATCCAACCATGTACCAAGTATGTACCAATCATGTGTCAACTACTCATCAACTATGACTCATGAATATGTACCAACAACATCAACTATACACCTCATGTATGTGCCAACTAATCAACTACTTGTCTCAACCATGTACTCAACATGTACCTCAACCAAAATCTCTCATCAATTTCATCATCCAAATCTGATTTGTAGCTCTATAATAGACCTGCTGTATATGATCACATTCCTGCAAACCTTCCTTAACTTTAACAATAAGAGACTAGCATTTTTATCAAACCTTTTATTTAGTCTCACATGCCTAGTTTTGGATTAGTCAACAACCCTAACTTGAAGTAATCATAACTTTGAACATGTAATGTATAAATATCTAAAAATGATACACAATGTTCTTTAGTGTGTTTTATACAATTCCTCTAGGTTTCACTGCTTGGAAACTCTCAGAAAAGGTGTTATAGAAAAAATGGAATACCTTGCTGAATTCTGGCTTATTCTAGAGAATGACCTTGTAGAGCGTGCCCTACACGAAATATTCATTGAATTGATCTGAAAATGTTACCCAAAATACTATAGACTATACCCTAACCAAAAAAATTGGTCTCACTAAATTTGAATCTTTTATGAATAAGTTATGACGTTTTTACCCTAAACACTTGTTTTTGACTAGTTTCAGGACTAGCCACAAACCCTATTTTCCACAGAGTGTAACTCCCAAAATGCAATGACCCACAAGCTGAAATTTTTACCATGGATACTTGGGTATGTTTTCTCAATGGAATAGTAATTTCACGGTCTTAATCATTATAGAAAAATAGTTATAGAGAAAATGGTGAGATGACTTGTAAATAACATACCTTATAAAGCATCATCAAAAGAATTTATCCTTCCTTGCATTTCGGCCTTGTTTTCTTCACCTTCCCTCAGAAATTCAGCTTAGATATCCTTTTTTACCTCATAAACCTATAGATATTCAATATTCTCAAGTGTTATTAAAATGAGAGAGTCTTGCATCTTATTTATACTCTCCAAGTAGCTTCCTTAAAAACATCTTCTAGGTCACTTGGCCCACTTTCCTTATTTTAGGGTTAACCCACTTCTAATTTCTCCATTAAATTTATTATTGAAATAATTTATTTTGTATTCAATTTTAATTATAATACAATCATCACTTCACTTTATTATTTACCTTTTAAATCTCTTAAACCACTTTGACTACTTTGACCTTTGGGGGCTTCTAGATGACATATGAGGGTCCTCCAACTTCGTAAGGCTATAACTCTCAAATCGTGAGGAGTTATATGACATTCCACATACCACCAGAAATGGAATGACATGTACTATCCATCTAAAATAGTATTACCTTCAAATATAGAAAAAATCATACCGTTATCCATCAAACAAACATGGGTTCATTACCCAAACCTGGGTTTTCCAACTTCACATGGTCATAACTCTTTAACCGTGAGGAGTTATGTGGCGTTATACATACCACCGGAAATGGCATGAAAAGAAATATCCATATAAGATAGTTTCCCTGACAAATTCATTGTCCTTCATCTCATTATTCCACAATTAAGCATGGGTTCTCTTACTCCGCAAAGTGTCTTCCCGTGAGGGATTTCACCATAAGGGGACCACTTTGGATTTCATCCATATTTACTTCTTATCAACCATGAAAAAACAATAATGAGTCATATTTATATCAAACAATATTGGGTCCATTACCCAAACCTTTATGCTACAGGGCTTTCTTCAAGGGTTGACATCAATGACAACCAACCTTAATCAACATCTACAGTTGAGTGGACGGTCCACACAACCTCAAAAAGACATTTTGTTAACGGTCTTCTCATTGTGTGATTTTTAGGATCTCGACCGTAAATCTTCCTTCTTGATGGACGGTTAGATCTTACTTTGAAGATTTGGCTCTCCGAGACTCTGGGTTACTAGAACTTTGAGGTAGTTCAATCCCTCTGGAGTGGTTACCTACCGAAAAAGTCATAAAGTTGTGGTGAATGCTTGTTGTCAGTTGTTTAGTACACCTTACACTATCCTTTCATGGCACTTGATATAACAGTCGAGAATTCTCTTGGAGTAGATAAATGATCAAGGATGATTGTGGAGTCCCAACTAGCATGACATTTAAAACCATCGTCGAGTTCCACAATGGAAATTGCTCGTTGGTAGTGGAATCGATGTCAGAAATTTGTCTTTTTGAATCTATAGATCGACGGTCTAGGAGGATTGCAGAGGTTAAACATGAACGAATGTTAGTTTTTCCTCCAATCTCTGCAACTTCTCTCCACTGTAGATCTTACTTGTGTTGATCTGACGGTCCTTCTCTACAGTTCCCAGATCTGACGACTGTTGTAGCATTCTGCTGAATTCATCCTTCAACGGTCACGATCTATTCTAATTCCTTATCAAACGGCTCATGTGCATCATCTCTTTTGAGCTTCGATTAATTTTCTTCCTTCTGATCTGTTCATCATTATTTATTCTGAGCTTTTAATAATGTTCTTTTGCACCCTGCTTTTAATCAATGAAAATTCATCATAAAAACTCATCATCACATCACAATGACTTTGACTGTTGAAATCAATGACAATATGTCCAACAATCTCCCCCTTTCTCATTGATGGCAACAGACCAAATTCATACAAAAACTCCCTTGTGATGATGCTTCTCTCCTCTGAAGTTACTATCCCCCTTTGACATCAATGGAAAAGGTTTGCTCCCCTTATGATTAATCTTTTTTTGTCTTGATGTTGCTGACCAAAATATGAACTCGGGTAACTCCCCCTACAATCATGCTCTCTCTGCTTCTGAATGCTCTCCCCCTTTGTTTCTAAAAGGGTATCTCTTCCTGACAAGGTCTCTACCCATTTCATCTCTACAAGATGCCATGTACACCACTGTATACAACATATTGTCTTCATTGTAGATATTGTTGCCCTAATGGAACACTGCGTAACTGTATCTCATACTTATCAAACGATCCTTGGACCTGTCCATTGCTTCTCATCTATCTTTAATCAGATGTACCCATCTCTATCCATCATGCTTCTCTACTATACAATTGTTAGGTAGCTAGAGAGGTAGTAGTGGGGGCCCAAGTGGCCCATAGTGATAATAGTGGAGGTCATTCAATGTAAGGTGGACTAGGTCCACTATATTATTAAATAAGGCTCACTGTGGTAGTTAGATATAATAAATGTAAAAGGACTTCTTAGAAGGTTCTACTTCTAGAAGATTTCTCCTCTAGAATGTTCTTACATGATGGTAGCAATATATAAAGGGGTTCAAGCAATGTAATAGGACATGAAGAGAATTATTGTATTTGGAGTGGTATCTCAATAGGAGGATGCCCCCTCGAAGAGGCAAGTGAATAGGAGAGGATCTCTTCCATACTATGATCCATTATATGGTGTTGCCCTACCCTAAGGGTTTGATAGTAATAAAAAAGATTTTGCATATTGTTCTTTTATATCTATTGTAGTGCTTTTGTATTCAGTTCTTTGGTTCTTAACAATTGGTATCAGAGCACTTTCCTTGACCAAAGAAGGGAAGAAATATTTTGTTTTTTTTGTAGAATTTTTTTAGGGAAGAAAAAGAGGGCGGCGCACTTCAGGTTTAGATATGAAGCTTTAAGAGCTAAATTTGGAAAAGAAAAATTGGGTATTTGAACTCCTCTCAGAAAAAAAACCCAATTTCAAAAAAGAGATCAGCCAAAATAGAGTCTGGGAAGTGAAGTTATGAGCATTTTAAATTCAATAGTTTTTCAGGTTTTTTTCCAAAAAAAGCCGTGATTTTTTGCAGTAATTTATTTTTAAACCCTTGTTTTATTTTTTGGGTTTTTTCGTGAAGGAAACGAGACTGTAGAGATCATAAATTTTCATAGGGTGCTCAAATGGATATTTCTTCTCAAAACCCGCAAAGAAATTCTACAGATTACTAAAGAATTCAAAGCCCAATTGTTTGACACATTGAATGACAGATTGGATGACTTTGTAGATGGCCTCACAGATGGCCTCAATGATAGTTTTCGTAGTATTCAAGATTCATTGGATAGCATGCAGGAGAGATTTATTATGGCAGACCTCGGGGATGAATATAATCAAGAAATATATGTTTGGTATGATTTTGAGATCGATTGTGATGATTGGTATATGGATAGTTGTCATTTATGGGATGACAACCACTTCCATATTTTATTTGATGACTCTACTCCACCTTCTGTAAAGAACATCAATGTCTCACATCGTGAGCTATTTATGATTACCAATGTCCATCTTGCATATTCTACAGTGATATTATTCCTTCTAGATTCTGCTACGAATCTTTTCTGCTATGTGGATGGATCTTCTTATTTGGATCCATGTGACATGTGTCAGTCTTTGGAGCATCATTTTGAGTTGGTTATTGGGTTCCAAAATCTTCCACATGGAGTTCACATGAGCACTTGGACATAGGACCCGGTTTTACAATGTCGGTTGGACTACTTTAGCATGGTGGCTTTCCTTTCTACATGGGACCTTGGTTCTCCAGTCTTCTTCAGCATTATGGTCCACAATTATCCATGGGACCCTGGTATATGGTTGTACATCAAGCATTGAGAACAATGCTTTCATAAGGGGGATGGAATGTTAGGTAGCTAGAGAGTTAGTAGTGGGGGCCCAGAGGGCCCATAGTGATAATAGTGGAGGTCATTCAATGTAAGGTGGACTAGGTCCACTATATTATTAAATAAGACCCACTATG
>ML841181.1:20688-40970 GCA_009831015.1 Picea engelmannii
ATTGAATCAACTAAGAAACTAACAACTAGGATTCTCAAAGGAATGCCAAGGGAATACTAGGGTCAAGGTTTTGTCCTAAGGAGACTAGGAATACTAGGACTTATACCTAGAAGAGAAAAGAAAGACTTTTATCATATAGCTCTAGGAAGAGAAGAAGTTAGGGTTTTGTGGCATTTGAAAACCTTAGTCCTACCTAATGTGCTTGTTATCAAGAAGATAGAGAGATTTGATCTTGTACAAGTGTGGGATACAAATGTAGGTTCCAAAAAGGACTCATCGTGGTGTATTCTAGCTTGTTGATTATCTCTAATGGAGTGAGCTATTGGCTAATGTTATCTTATGGTTTCCATCGCTAGGGTTTGAAGAGCCCGACTTGTAACAACCCGTGATAAGATATTGATAGGTGCATGTACTTCATATTCTAAATACATATGAAGTGTTTGGGTTGTCCAAATGTTGTGTACTTGCAAAATTGAATTTTAACTTATGTCATCTTCGTAATTGAGTACTTCTAGTACTAGTTATGGAAGTTGATTTGACATAACATTAAGTTGAGATTGTTAAGTCACTTACAATTATGTAGAAGATAAATGAGAAAATTTATTTCTATAATAAAGTATTGTAATATGTCGTTTTTTAGGTCACAATATTTTCAAGTGACCATTATTTGAGGGTGGATTGTCGTTGGATTTAGATGGAGATAATTCAAGAGGTAGTCCATATTATTGGTTCTCAGTTAGAATATGGATATCCACAACATTCATGCAAATAATTCAGAAAGAATGATGTATCGATGATGTAGAGATGCATGGTTGATTAGCAAGCAATGTTACTTGAGAAACATTAATTTCTTATGAGTTTAGCACTTGGCAATATTTTCGAGCATAAGATATGTGTTAATACGTAACGCAAGTATTTATAATCACTTTAGAAAAATCAAGGGATTAATACACATAAAATTCAAACACTTTTCAATTCATATATTCATCAACATAAAATGCATAAACAATGAGATTCATAAAAAACGTGCCATGAAATGTGTGTGTGTGTATACACAACATCGTCTAAATTGTACATTTTTTAGAAAATGGAAACTCGTGCTCATTATACAAAGTGACAATAAGTTCCCTAACATAAAACAAATCCATATGGTGGCCTAGATACCAAATGGAAGTATTGATCCAGGTGGATATCGGTGGCCACCCACCTTTTCCAACTGGCTCAAAACAGTTTTCTGACAATTTTGGTAATTTACTATTTTTAGCAGTTTTTCACTTCCAGAGTTGTTTTGAGGCCCTAAACGATGTTTTTTGGGAAAACTGGGAGAAATATATAACTTCATTCGATATTTTTCAAAAAATGAATCTCCTCGACGATACCTTTCCAACGGGCTATCATACGCCTAAAACAGAGATCGTATGCAAAAGTTACGACCCTGAGAAGTTGATGTACTAACTTACCCAAACGGGGCCCACATGACTTTTGGCGCTTCATCTCCTAGGGTTAGGTTTTTAGATGTCTAGGGTTTTGGGCATTTCTTTTTATTGTAAAAATGACTTCAGAGCCTCATTGTAATCATCTTCTTGCGAATGAGCGCAGTCGTCACATCTCTTCTTAGAGATAAGCCGCCACCAATCCAGCAAGCTTGTTTCCACTGCATTTTACAGTTTCAACTTATTTCCTTATTGAATAGAAAACCATTTTACTATATCTCTCTTATTTTGTGTTAAACACTTGTTAATAATCTTTAGTCATTTTGTTCTACTCATAAAATTCGGATTAGTGGTATCAGAGCAGTCTGCTCCTTGCCGTCTTAATGCATGTCCCCAACGAGGTCGGAGTACAAAGAGTTGGGTCTCGAGCTTGTTTCTCTTGAGGACAAAATCTCTCGCATGTCCAAGGGACCTCTCATGGAAGGAGAAAATAAAGATGATGGGGCAGGAGATCCTTTCAAACTGTTGATTGAGGAATCCCTCACGCAACAAAGGAACGAGATGATGGATAGTTTCGCGCAAATCCTTCGACGGCTACCAACAGGTGACGCATCTTCTTCGAGCGGAGGCGTCGCCCCCTTCAAGGTACAAATAAACTTCGATATTCCTATATTTGAAGGTCAGATAGACGTAGATGTTGTAGAAAAGTGGTTGAATCTACTAGAAGGGTATTTTTTTGTCCATAACTTTTCGAATAGACAAAATATTCCTCAAAGTCGTTCCCCATGTCAAAGATTGGTGAGAAACTTTCAATGAGCAAAAGGAAACAGAGGAACCCTCATTATTTACAGTAACGGCCACCTGGGAATCCTTTAGGGATGCTATTAAGGAACAATACTACCCTGTCGAAAGTTATGATGACTTGTATACCAAATGGACCACACTGCGGCAAGAAAGAGACCAAGCAGTGTCAGATTTCACAAATATTTTTCATACCTTGCGCACCAAGATGGGTATCAAAGATTCAGAGTGACATCTGGTGCGAAATGGAATTTCTGGACATCTCATCCTTGGGCACGGCCTACTGATATGCCGTCAAAATCAAGCAGAAGCTCAAACAAAAGACGCGGCAATTTGGGCCTGGGAACGCCTCACAACAAAATCCAAGAAAGGGTGGCCCCAACCCACAGAACAAAGGACAGAGCAAATATGGACAGTATCAGGACAACCAGTCCAAGCCGCAAGCTAAGAAGGACACCGAAAAGACAAAGAAAGATATCGGGAAGTGGTGCGACTTCCATAAGAGCCCTTGGCATAACACTGTTGATTGTCGCTCAAAGAAGTCATTGGTGGCCGAAGTGAAACCCTCTAAATCAAGTGTGGGTTTTGACTCTGAGCCTGAACCAGAAAGGGGAAGAAGGATCATTGATGCGGAGCCCAGTGCCACTGTTGCTACCACCAAGCTCTAGCCTGGTGAACCAGACGAGCCAGAAGAAGGAGAGCGCCTCTTCCATTCACAGATGTGGGTAAAAAGCACCATGTTGCACTTCATGGTTGATAGCGGTAGCCAGAAGAACCTCATTTCAGTAGAGATCATCAAGCGGCTGGCTCTATCGACAACGCCGCACCCACAACCCTACACCATTGGATGGCTTCGCCAAGGAAGCGATCTTTGCATCAGCCAACAGTGTCGACTGCCATACGGCATCAAGCCCTTCAAAGACAAGATATTGTGTGATGTTGCTCCTCTCAAAGTTTGTGATGTCCTTTTGGGCCAACCTTATTTATGGAAACTTCATGTTGTATATGAGTCTAGGCCTCGTAGTGTTATTATTACTTTGAACAGGAAATTGTACAGGATACCCGAGGCAGCCCCACCTAGTGTTATTTCCTTTATCCTGCTAAGAAATGAAAGAAGTTCATCTCTCAAACAGGGAAGTTTGTCTTCTTCGTGATTCGCTCTCAGAACAAGTGAAAGATCATAGCCACATCCAGGGTCTCTGCGGCCGACCTCTCCACATAGCAGAAGAAAGTAGATAAGGTCGTGGAAGAATACTCGGATATTTTCTCCTCATCTATCGGGGTACCTCTGCACTTTTAGGTCAAGAACCCCATCGATCTAACCCCCAGCGCACCGTTGCCCAATGGGTCAGTCTATCGTCGCTCTTTGTTAGAGAATGAGAAGATCAAGCGATAGATCCAAGAACTGCTCCACAAGGGGCACATCCGTCCCAGCTCATCACCTTGCGGGAGCCTAATCGTGCTGGTACAAAAGAAAGATGGAACCTGGAAACTTTGCATTGATTACCTAGATCTGAATAAAATCAAAGTCATAAACCGGTACCCGATTCCCCGAATCGACGACCTCCTTGATCAACTCACGGGGGTCAAATACTTCAGTAAGATTGATCTGAAGTCTGGCTACCACCAGGTCCCAATAGAACAGACAAATGTATGGAAGATCACCTTCAAGTCAAAGGAAGACCTTTTTGAATGGTTGGTCATGCCCTTTGGTTTGAAAAATGCTCCAGCCACTTTCATAAGGATGATGGATGATATTATGCGACCATTCACCAATACTTTTGTAGTGGTGTATCTGGATGACATTCCAATTTACAACAAGACTTGGGCTGAACACTTGCAACATATTCAGCAGGTTTGCACACCCTGTAGCAGCACAAGCTATACGCCAACTTGGAAAAATGATCCTTCGACATGGACAGGGTCCATTACCTAGGCTACATCATTGATCAACATGGCGTACATGTGAATCCATCCAAGATCCAAGTCATCCGTGACTGGCCAGCCCCAACCAAACTCACTGAGCTTCAAAGCTTCTTGGGCCTTGCCAATTTCTATCGCAGGTTCGTGTTGGGATTCTCCCATATTGCATGGGCCCTCAGCCAAATAACCAGGGGTGGTGGTAAGGCGAAATTTACGTGGGGCCGGTCCCAACAACAAGCGTTCGATGATTTGAAGCAACACTTGTGCTCATCCCCGATACTTTCACTACCAGACCTGCAACAGCCCTTTGAGATCGAGACAGATGCTTTAGATTATGTTGTGGGCTCCATTCTCACTCAGCACGACCACCCCGTGGCCTATCATAGTGAGACACTATCAGATGTTGTTCATAAGTAACCTACTTATGACAAAGAATTGTACTCCATTATGCAAACCTGCCACCAGTGGAGACATTACATTCTTGGAAAGGAGACAGTCATCCACACTGATCATAAGCCACTGCAGTTCATGCAGACATAAGAAAAATTTCAGAATGACCGCCATCAAAAGTGGTCCACATACTTGCAGCAATTCCACCTCAACATCAAGTAAAAAACAGGAAGCACCAATCGCGTCGTTGATTTCCTCAGCAGACCGCCAATTGCGGCACTCACCACGGTTTTAGACTCTTGTGGCCATGAGACCTCTAGATGGCCCCAACTCTATGAGACAGACTCAGACTTTTCCACCACCTACCAAATGTTGGGTGCAAACACAGTTGTTGATAATTTCCATCTTCAGGATGGATTGTTGTGTCGTCTGGGCCATATCTGTGTTCCATTAAGTGAGCGAGCGAAGATGATATGGGAAGCCCACTACAATCAGGTGGCAGGACACTTCGGCGTCGAAAAAACAGTGGCGATGCTACAGAAAATTTTCTACTGGCCGAAATTTCGACAAGAGGTCAGCAAGTATATCAAGTCCTGCACTGCCTGCACTATTTCCAAACCGACCACTAAGAAACGGGGCCTGTACACCCCTCTTCCTACTCCTGATAGTCCATGGGAATCTGTATCAATGGACTACATGTCGGGCCTCCCGTCCACCGAGCGAGGAAATGACTGTGTTTTTTTTTGTTGTTGATCGCTTTTCTAAGATGGCGATTCTGGTTGCCTGGAAGAAGAACATCATAGGTGAGGCCACTGCCAAGCTCTTCTTTGAATGAGTCTGGGTACATTTTGGAATCCCACAAACCATTATCTCATATTAGAACAGTCAATTTCTCATCACATTTTGGTCGAGCCTCTAGTCACTGTTGGACACCAAGCTCACCAAATCCACGACCTTCCACCCCCAGACAGATGGTCAAACCGAGGTCGTAAATCGAATGATTGTGCATATCCTTTGCATGTATAATTCAAAGAACCCTCGCGGATGGAATGAAATCCTTCCCTATGTCCAACATAGCTACAATCGAGCCCTGCATAGCTCAACTGGCCACAGCCCCTTTCAGGTGGGGTTGGGATTCCAACCATTGGGTCCCATAGATGTTGCAGTTCCCCTTGTAGTCACCTCGACCGACTCATCTCCTGCTCCAACTGAAGATGACAAAGCCACCCGATTCATTGAGTGGATCTAGCACATCTGCCAACAGGTTCAGGATATCCTACAAAAGTCGAATGACAAGTACAAGCAGCACCATGATCAACATTGGGTGCCACATAAGTTTCAGGTGGGCGACAAAGTTTGGTTGCACTTGCAGAAAGAATGCCTTGCAAGACCCCATCAGAAGCTTTGCCCACTCCCTTATGGGTTGTACACCATCACCAAGGTCGTGGGGGATAATTCTTTTGAGCTCAACATTCCTCATTTCCTTTGCCTGCACCCAGTGTTCAACGTGGATCTCCTTCGCCCTTATTTCCCACCACTATTGGACACCTCAGAAGTAGCATAGAAACTGGCACCAACAGAGATCAACCCTGACTGCATACAACAAGCATCCAGTGATCAGATTGTGGACACACTGATCAAGGGCACTTGACAACAAAGGATCCAGCTTTATCGAGTCGTCAAATCAGGGCAGCTCCTGCACCAAGGCAAGTGGCTCACCCGGGGCCAAATTCAACAAAAATTTCATCATCTGATGGGGGGAATCAATGCAATGGATACCATTGCTTCCTAAGGAGGGAGGATTGATTCATGTGGATATCAGTGGCCACCCACCTTTTCCAACTGGCTCAAAACAGTTTTCTGACAATTTTTGTAATTTACTATTTTTAGGAATTTTTCACTTCTAGAGCCATTTTGAGGCCCTAAACGATGTTTTTTGGGAAAATGGGGAGAAATATGGAAATTCTTTTGATATTTCCTCCTAAATGAATCTCCTCGACGATACCTTTCCAACGACCTATCATACACCTAAAACGGAGATCGTATGCAAAAGTTACGACCCTGGGAAGTTGATGTACTAACTTACCCAAACGGGACCCACATGACTTTTGGTGCTTCATCTCCCAGGGTTAGGTTTTTGGATGTCTAGGATTTTTGGCATTCATGTTTATTGTAAAAATGTCTTCATAGACTCATTGTAATCATCTTCTTGCGAATGAACGCAGTCGTCACATCTCTTCTCAGAGATAAGCCGCCACCATTCCAGCAAGCTTGTTTCCGCTGCATTTTACAGTTTTAGCTTATTTCTTTACTGAATAGAAAATCAATTTTATTGTATCTATGTTATTTTGTGTTAAACATCTGTTAATAATCTGTATTCATTTCGTTCAGCTCATAAAATACGGATTAAGTAGTTGGTCAATCATTGACCATTGCCACCCTCGCCACCCTCGGGAGAATCTTGGAAATATATCTTACTTCTCTTGCTCAAGAAAGCACCTCGAGAGGTTCTAGGCCTAGGCGTGCTTCGACGCTCTGGAGACTGCACAAAGAAAAAACATTGTTCTAAGTTTATTTCCTCAATGAATTACTAGACATACAAAATGATACTTTGTAATTTAACCTAAGACAATTCACCGCATATGCTAATGTCAATCGTGAGGGTGTTACCCTCCTCCTCGATGCCACCATGCATCATTTACAATGATCAACTCAAGAAAATTAAACAAATATGCGTAAAATCAAATTCATGAAACATAAAAAATTATCATCAACACATTATCTCACCGTGAATATCTTAGGCCTCGATGGAGATTCACTGGAAGATGGAGCACTAGGTTATAGAACCTACTCCGAGGCAACCTCTATTGTGGAAATCTCGGTCGTTGGGAGCGATGGGAATGGTGGTGGGGGTGGGTGGCATACAGGTGGTGTGGATGGGTGGCATGTGTGTGAATCCACTGAGGATGTGTGTAGTAAAACAAATGTTGAGGGTGGCCTGCGATAGACCCCCACAGGATGTACAAGTGATTGAAACTCCCTAGGCCTCGACAAAGGTAACCCAGAAGCAATTCCTAGGTGCCCAGGGAGTGCAATAGTACTATAACTAGAAAATATGTCCACAACCTACATACATATTAATAAAATTGAACTATTAGTACCAAATAGTAAAATTCAAAAACATAAACACAAAAAAATTAAAATTTTTATGATATTTAACTCTACACATGATACCTGTGATGCAGGTGACTTTTCCATCCCAGATGAACATTTCCCAACATCGCTTAGTCCCAAATCTTATAGAAACACGAGAACATTAAAAAATTGAGAATGTCATAATAGAAAGAAATGACTATGATGAATTTATTAAATGTGACACATACCTGTGTGTAGGGTGTGCCCAATGAGAAGACTACCTCTATTGTTGCATCAGTGGTGGGGTTAGGAACTAACACATCCATGGGTGTAGAGGGTCTATTGCTCGGACGTAACAACTGCAAAACAAGATACAATAAAATATCGATATAAATACACAGAATACAAAATAAATATATAATGATGAAGAATATAAAGAGGGTTAAGATACTAACCTCCTCCATGAAGCTATGTTTTCCATTGGGCTCTATAAGCCCATAGCATGTTTGCCCGCAGCTCGAGCATCTATGAGGTTCACATAGACAACTTCTATGTCCATGTGCCCTCTCCTCACTGTACTCTGATGTGCATGCTAAAGCTCCAACCCCTCTATCAATGTCACTGGCAGGCACCTCCTGCCGAGATAGTGCAACAAAGATACTGTGTTACACTAGGCTACGAGTCAATAATGAAATGGCTAGATGTACATGGTGCAATCTCTCTGCAATGGGAGGATGTTGGGTAGGGAGGTTAGTCCTTCGCCTGGGGGGACGAGGACCTAACATGGGGTCTCGCTTGGCATGCTCTCGGTCCTGTGCAAACCCTCGACCCACCCCTTGGAAGTCATCCATGTCAAAGTAGTTGACATGCTTACCCAAAATACAATCAACCCACAATTTTCTCATAAAATATAAGGGCATCTCCCTGTTATTGCAGGGAGGTTTATTAAAAACCGTATACCACCTATCCATCCAGTTTTGACTAATCTAGGGATGGATGCACCAGTCATTGAAGATGTGTTTCTTAGTCAATGGTTGTTCTTGTCCATTTCTATGATCCCTAAAAATAGACAATATTTGTTGTTTTGAAATTCTCAAGTCTCTGGCTTGGTTTTTGTCCAAACCAGTGCTATAATACTCATACATTCTTTCCCTATATCAGAAATAGAGGTCAATTTTCCTTGGGCACTTGCAATTGACTTCACAACGATGTCCAAAGAAGTGGCCAAGGAAACTCTTCTAGGCTTTCTAGTGTCCCTTAATTGTTCCTGAAGGGTTCTTGATATAACCAACCCCTCATCAATTTGAGTGTTTACATTGAGTGGTTGTGGTGGGTTGGGGTTTTTCTCTCCTTGGTTTTCTTTTGAGCGGTTTACATTATCTTTGGGTTCCATTTTTTTACATAAGTTGCAATTTAATAAGCCATGGCATGTAAATTAGGTTGGTTTTTTAATTAAAATTGAAAATTGCAATTTTTTTTAATTTAGATTCTTGGGAGCAAAAGACTAAAATGGAAATGACTAAATTGGGAGAAAAATAAGAGAAATCAAACATATATGTCTTGACTGGGACACGGTGGCAAGATCCTCACCTTGTTGCTTCTCTCTAACTCCTCTCTATTTATTCAATGAGGGTAAAAACATGAGCGTGATTGCGACCCTTTAAAAAATGTTACCTACCACTAAACCTACATGGCAAACCGAGTGGAGGTTCGAGAACTTCTAAACCTGTTGACCCTCTTGCCACTTTTTCAGCCACAAACTTCGTGTACTCGCCCATATATTCAATACCATTTCATTAGGGACATGGTAGAGAATAGAAAGGTGATACTAGAAAAAGATGGCACTTTTCGTAATGTTGCAGATGCATTGATAAAACCAGTAAGCACAAGTAAATTCAAGTAGTGTTGTGACTCTACAAACCTTATGGCCCCTATAAATTAGCTCACGGTTTGATGCATTCTCCCTTATACTCTTGCAAGGTATATAACAAGTGAGAAAATATTGGAACACATGTGTCACACACTTTGTACTGTTGTAGTGGAATACTAAATAAATGTAAAGTTATAGTTGGGAATAACTACTTAGTAATAGCAAGGAACAAACAAAAAAACTAAAACATATAGACTTTGTAATGTAGTGTAACCATTTAATTATTGAATAACACATTGAGTGTGCTTTAAAATGTAGATTTTTTCTTTAAAAAACATTGAATATCATTATATAACAATTATATGTTTCTAATTCACACATTATTCTAAACGGAAGCTATGTGCATCAATCATGTGTAACGACATAAAAACGCCGTTGAAAGAAACAAACAACATTCTCAAAAGAGAGAAAATTTGGATCGTATTACCAACATGACTCGCGTTATATCTTCATCACAGAATCGCCTAACAAAACACTATTTTCGTTCAAAATTGTTTGAAAACGTCTTCATCGAAGTCTTGCCTAAAGAGCTCCGGCCCCCACCCAAAACTGAAAAACC
Source organism: Picea engelmannii (assembly GCA_009831015.1). NCBI lineage: Eukaryota > Viridiplantae > Streptophyta > Pinopsida > Pinales > Pinaceae > Picea > Picea engelmannii. The sequence goes on from ML841181.1 coordinate 30,860, forward strand.
ACTGACTTCACACTAATTTGGTAATGCGGTTACAAGAAGTCGCTTCCCTCAACGCTAAAGCCTGCATGCTTGTGACGTCATATGGTAGTTGGTGTAAAGCATATTCTTTGCTTTAAAAAAGAAACATTGATAGCATGACTGCTGCTGCTCCATCAATGATACTGTAGAGAAATTAGAAACTTCTCTTGAAAAAGAAATAACGATTGTTGTGTAGATTTTTACAGCCAACATTTGAGCAGAAAGCATAAAAATAAGGAGTAAACTAATTCGGGAGTAATCTTTCTTTCTCAGTTTTGTTTTTCAGGTAAAAAAATGGATTTGAATCCGGTCAAATTTTCAGGGATAGTCTGAGTTTTCGATGGATTAATATTCCATGTATTTCAGAACCTTACCTCAAGGGTTATGCCCATTTTAAACAACTCAGATATTCAAAAAATCGATCAAAATTCTAGATTGATCGAAAATTTAAAAGTAAACTGCCTAAAAAAAATCTCCCAAATTAACCCATTCCTTAAAAAACAATTAATTCAATGGATAGAAAATCTCAGCTGAATACGTTTCCAGCAGCGATAAGTTACCAATTAACCCCAAGAAATTATGTTACGATTAAAGTCCAGAGATCCCTACACGCTACAGAAAATAGAGTCGTAAACATTTAAAAAAAATTTAAGTCCAGAGACCCCTACAGGCTGCACAAAATAGAGCAGTAAACATTGAGATTTTATAAAAAAACTAAAAATCTTAAAGCCATCTATAATGTAGCCCCCATATTGTTGTTGGACATGTTTAAGATATAGATGAGGAGGCTATACCCCTCATGTTCTCATATATCCGTTCACGGTCTTAGTAGCTGACGATCTCAAACTTAAACTTTATTGTAGGTTTGAGAAAAAAAAGGGAAATTATTGACTTTGTTTTGGTGTTTGGTGTTATTATTTTTGATAAATTTTGTTTAAAATTAATTTAAAAAGATGGATGGAATTGTAGATTTCAATGGTTTAGATTATATATATTAAATATTTTGGAATTTTTGAGATTTGTGATGATGTTCATGTTAAAATTAATGATTAATTTGGAGTTGGTTTTGGTTTGTTGGAGTTGTTGAGATATTCTCTCAACCTCCATAACTAAGTTTAGAATAAGTTGGATCTAACTCCAACTATATATATATGTTATAATTGAGATTCAAGTAATACAAATTATTATTGTGTGTGAATTCTGTGCAATGACTGATCTCCATTTTCTTAAGTGTTCAAAAACAATTTAAAATTAGATTTGACTAATAATTAATTTACCCAAATTCAATTACCCACAAAAATAAAAAACCTAAAACTTTTAGACTGCACTACTACAAAACCTAAAACTTTTAAACTACACTACTATAAACTTGTCTAAGTCATCCATCATATAAACAACCCTGCATACAGCTTGTTCTATAAACTTGTCTGAGTCATCCATCACATAAACAACATTCCACACAATTTCATTTTATTGTCAACCAAATTCGAACACAATTAACTCTTTTTTCAATACAGAAAAAAGGTACTTATATTAACACAATTAACTCTTTTTTCAATACAGAAAAAAGGTACTTATATTAATGAAAGTATTTTACAAAATTCTATCTGTAGGTAGCCATATAATTCCCTATTACATCACCATACCCTAAAACTATAAATGCAATCTATAAAAAAAAATCTCCTGTTTTTACATATCTGGTTGAAAGTATTTTACAAAATTCTATCTGCAGGTAGCCATATAATTCCCTACATCACCATACCCTAAAACTATAAATGCAATCTATAAAAAAAAATCTCTTGTTTTTACATATCTGGTTGAAAGTATTTTACAAAATTCTATCTGCAGGTAGCCATATAATTCCCTATTACATCACCATACCCTAAAACTATAAATGCAATCCATAAAAAAGATTCTCCTGTTTTTACATAAAAACATATCTGGTTGAAAGTATTTTACAAAATTCTATCTGCAGTTAGCCATATAATTCCCTATTACATCACCATACCCTAAAACTATAAATACAATCCATAAAAAAGATTCTCCTGTTTTTACATATCTGGTTTCAAAATAAAAATAAAAAATATAACCTTCAACTTTGCTGCAGAAATAGATTATATGAAGACATTTAACTCATCAGAGAGAACCAATAAATTTCATTTTTAAATCTACCAACAAAACAAATATATAACTATATTAAAAATATCTTTAAAAACCTTAAAATTATAATATATATTTTTTTATGATTCAACGTATTCCTTACATAAATAGAAATATTACATCATATCACTTCGAAAATCTTTTGGAACGTATTCCTTACATAAATAGAAATAATCCATCGTATCTCTTCGAAAATATTTTTGTTAATTACATCCAGTCAAGATTGAAACACTAATTATTGTTTACTACATAGATATACTATACGAGACCAACTGGTCTTTATGTCGTCCTGCTTCTCTAAGCGTGCTTACCGTCATCAATAAACCCACCACAATTTAATGGTGGCGTCCAAGCTTCCACTGTACACCAGAAATCCATTGCGCGTGAGATTATGATATTGCGAAGAGGCAGAAGAGTTATTAGAAGGAGAGGAGGAAGAAGATGAAACTGAAGTAGAAAAGGATGAGAGCAACTCCGGTACTGAAGAGACTGCAGTGATACACTTTACAGGTCCCCTGTGACCCTCCAACACTTGCAAACATGAATGAAAAAAACTTCCGGATCCAATGGACGCGGCCTCCCTCACCCACACTCTAATTGTGGTGTCTGCAGATCCACTGCATACGAATTTTCTGAGGGTTGTCAAGCACAGAACAGACCGTTCGTGTCCAGAGAGGGCATCCTCGTAACAGATATGCAGAGAACCTTTATCCATTCTCCAATAATTTATCTCGCCTTTAGATGTCCCACAGTATAAAATGGATTCGTCTGGACTTAGCGCCAGGCAATTCACAGCCAAATTACCATCATCAACATGTCCGTGAGAATGACAATTGAGCGTGGTGAGATGCTGGTGATGTGGCCGCATGGATACAGGTAAAGAAGAAGTACGCAGGGTCCTTTTCCAGACCTTGATACTGCCATCGGCCGATCCGCTGAAGAGGATTCCATTCCTTGCAGTGGTAAGGGCATTCACTGCATCGTCGTGAGCGTTGATGGATTCCAAGCAGCTGAAGTCCGATAATCTCCACACTTTGACAGTCTTATCCCACGACCCAGAATATAAGATATCTTGATCTTCTTCTGTGCACAATGCCAGAGAAGTGACCACGTCAAAATGCTCGATCCACGGCCTTATTCGACTATGCAGTCGTTTTTTATTAGTCTGGACAAAATTATTATGAGAGCTAATCATCCACTTTTGTATACGGTCTTTTACCGTGGGCAATGTCTTGAGTAACTTTAAATGGGGCTGCTTTCTCCAAACCCTGACCTTGTTGTCATGGTGAGCAGTGTACGCCCTGTTTTCCTGAACAAGGAGAGCCTTCACAGGTCCACAGCAGGTGATTTGCGCAACAGGAACAAGGTAATTAGGGCCTTTCTCGTACACAAGTATGCTCCCATTCTGGGTACCAGCGTACACCACACTGCCATTCGTTGCAAGCGAGCTGATACAGCCCCACTCTGTGACGACTGTGGACGCCAGACATATGCAGTGCAGGTTTGCCTGAGCCTGGCCGTTGCTATATTTTCTCGCAACAACTTCTGAGCAATACCCTGGCGAACTCGACGATGAGTTGCCTGCAAGAATTGACTCTATACCGACCTGCAACTGACGCTGCATATTGTTTTTTCGCCTACAAATAGATAAGCAAATCGAGAGGAACCTAACAGCATACAGTGCGATGCTGGAAGTGATATCACAAGTATAAATATCAGGTCAGTGGGAAGGATTTGGTTGTAATAGCAAGCGAGGCATGCATATATATATAAATGGGAACGGGAATCGGTGCAGACATCCATGCCAGTAAATGAAGGGTTAAAATTGAAGGCGTCAGAAGTGTTTTCTCTTTGACGTGATGGGCAACAAACTTTGTTCCAAAGAGGAAGGAGCGTCGATTCCTTTGAACGTACCTGCTTTCCCAGTCTCATTTGCGACCAAGGTACGGGCTTCATACATTGAATCTTTCTCTGGATTGATGACACGTGGTGATCCTAAATAATATTAGATGCACTTTTATGACCTCAATCTACGTTACCCACATAAGCCCTTCTCAGCTTATGACACGTAGTGATTTCTAATAATATTGGAAGCACTTTTATAACCACGATGTTTGTTACCCACAAAAGCCCTTCCCCTGAGATGGATGGAATGTGTTCTTACACGTGGCAAGCATAGAAGCTCCCGTTGATGGAAGGAAGTTGATCCGTTAATTATGAGCAGTTAAACGACATGCCCTCCACAACTATGCCCTTGTCTTCTCGCTAAAGTTAAGGGTATCTCTTTTAATTGCTGTTACCATTAAAATGTTATTATAATGCTTAGAATTTAAGGAACTTTCTAAAATTAAACATTACTTAATGATGAAAAACTTCTTTTTTATCACTAGATTTAATTTCTTTGAACAATGACAAGTTACATCTCTAAAATGAATGATAATTGACAGATCAACAAATTATTTTTCTAATTATAATAAGACGATAAAGCAACATTAAGGCTTTCGCATGTCCTTGTTTTTTACTCTGTTTAAAAGTTAGCTTTGAAAATGATAAGAAAAGTATGCTAGGTAATGGGACCTATTATTTGCAAATTTCTAATATTATCAAAGATTGAGAGGAGTGTTATGGGTTGTTAGGCTTGTGAATCACCATGGGTGTTTTTAGGACTTGTAAATAGTTTTTACAAAGTTGTAAAAGATAATGGGAAGGAAACCACAAAAAAATATTTCAAAGTCACCAAAAAAAATAAGAAAAATGGCTTCAAACAAGCCTTACAACATTGTAAATGAAACTTAGAACGAAGGTAGACAAGTCTCTGTAATAAGAGATACAACTTAGTGAATATAGTTGAGGCTTCCGAATGCACATGTGATTGTGATTATAAGTGCATAGAAGAACTTGATGGAAGTATGGGGAAGATTGGTTGTGGATGTTGAATATTCATTCATCTAGTAAACTAGTTACTTTTTATCTTTTCTTATTGTCTCTATTTGCATGATGGAATTTGTGTGCATTTGTTAACGCTTTATGCATTGTTACAATTATAATATTAGTCATGTCATGAATGGAAAAGGTTGTTCATCTAACACAATTTGTCTTGAGTACCATCGTATGTGTCTTTTTTCTCGCTGCTAATTCATGAGCATCTATGATGACATTTATTATCCTAGATCATGTGAGGTATAACGTTCCATTATGTGTATTTTATCTCATCATCCTTATTTACAATCCTCACCCCTTAGCCTTAATATTGCATTGAGCTTATATTAGAAATGTGCATTTGTAATGCCCACTTGCATCAAACGCAATGTTGTGCTGTAGATATATTATGAATTTGCATTTGCAATTCCACTGAACTATGTTGCTTCATAGAAAGCAAATATATTACTCCTGCAACTTTTGATGGAACAATTTGTAATTGATAGAGTTGTGTGGCCTTGATTTTGTTCATATAAGTCATTGTTTCATAAAGTAGATAGGCATGGCATTTATAGACAAGTCTTGCAAACATGGTTTCTTGTGGCACCCACAAACATGCATTGCAAATATGCAAATGAAGATCTAAAAGAGGTCAATAGGGAGCTACAATAAATGATACCAACTAAAATGATTCAAATATGGATGTGGTTAATGTGGATGCCAGTGTAGGAGGGGAAGATTATTGACATCCACAAAAAAAAATGGTTGCAATCTAGATGATGTATAATTGTTTTTAACCTCCTATCTACACAATTAAGGAATAATTTCTTGCTTTAATTGATCTACTTTCTAGTATGCAAGTCAAGATCGCTCAATGTATCTACACCTCAAATTCCATTATAGACCAAACAACCATGTCTTGTGAATATTATGGCCTACATTTATTTCCTTATTGAGCAACAATAAAATAAAGAACACAAAAATCACACAATATTCATCGCATAGTGCAACAATGTTATTATATTGGAGAAAACCCATCTCTCTTGGGTAAAAACTCTAAGATCAATTCAAAAAATGTAATGTGCATGACCTCTTGGACTTCTCATCCACATGGTTTCATTTACAATGCCTAACACTCCTAGAAATCAAAGAATCAAGGCCTTCCTTTTCTCAAGGAAAACCCTTCTTCTCTTCTTTGACTACTCCCTCGACTATGACCCCTCAATCGACTTTGAAAACGAATAATTATTATTCAATCCTCTAAATGGATAACCTTGATTCCATCATGTATTCCTCAATATTATGTCGATTTATGAGAGTTATTTATAAACGATTCTCCTTCATGTTCCCTTTCAGTTACACAATGGTTTGATTCATGCGGTAATCACCGTCATTTTTGGTCAACAAGCCCTTGATTCATGAATGCTACATAGACAAACCTCTATTTGACACTTGTCCTTAACTAACACAGCAGTGCTAACAAAGCCTCTCAATATGTAGCTAATCCAAATTAATTTAATCAACCAAATCTTGTATATGATATAGCTAACGTACACATGCTAGTCAAATTCATTTGATTTGAAAAGCACCATTTAATCCCTCTTATAGATTGATATTCTTCAGTCAATTCCCCTAATTCAATTAACTTGGTCTAGTCAAGCTTCCTTGATAGATTCTACTTGTTATATTTTAGTTCGATCCAATTTTAGATTAGACCTTCCCCTTTTGTGTGTTTTTGGTCCCTCAATAACTTATAAGTTATGAAGCAAACAAAGAAATGTGTCCTTGAACTCCTCTAACAAATACCACTTTGGTTTTGTAGGAACATGGCCCCTCAAACCAATTTTCAACAACACTTGGCTACCTCTATGCATTTCACGAAGATTACTCTACAACAAAGTGTCGTATTCCAACTCAATTTGCACATTTGGCACCACGTATTTAACTTTTGGAAAAACAGACAACTCTTCCTCCCCTTTGTCGAGCATGGAAGGTTAAAAAATCTTCAAATTCTTCATGTTGACAACATAATAGGTGCTCATATATGGTGGCAACTCTAGTTGAAAAACATTCTTCCCCACCTACTGCACAATCTCAAATAGACCATACCTAATGGGTTTTATCTTCTTGCATAGGCCTTGTAAATGCTTCTTACTTATACACGACCAAACCATATCTCCCACATGAAATTGATGAGAAACCCTATGTCAATCATGCCTCTACTTATACCTTTGTTATGCTCTATGAAACTGCTTGTTTGCATGCCTATGTATTTGTTGAATCCTCTCAAGGAATTTGATGTCTTTGTCTTGTTCATGACCATGATACATCGACTTATCTATAGTAGTTCAATCAAATGAAATGTCAAAGGGTGTCAATCGGGGGGAAAATCCCAAATAAGTTTCACATGGTGACTTAGTTCTAGAACTATGGACAACTTGATTATAACAATGTTGTATAAAGAGAAAAATCTCATCCCAAGTCTTAGGATTCATTTTGTTAAAACCTCTCAATAAATGAAATATGAACTTGTTTACCACTTTTCTCTACCCATTTATCTATGGATGAAAGGTGATGCTCCTTTTCAACGTAGTATCCATCATATCCCATAGCACTTTCCAAAAATGAATCAAAGATACGTTATCCATGTCTGAAATAATAGAATTAGGAAATCCAAAATGTACCCATATATTCTAGAAAAACAATTGGGTTGTGTCTTGGCCAACCACAGTCTTCGTACAAGAAATCAACTCCACCAACTTGTTGAATTTTTTAACCACTAGAAATACATGATTGTTCCCCTTTCTAGTCTTCAACAATCCTCCAATGCATTCCATCAAGATACTCTCCCATGGTTGAGATGGTAAAATCAAAGGAGAAGATAATCCTAAATTTCAATTAGTATGTTTCAATGTACAATAGAACATTATGTAGAATTTTACAACACATGTTGCTATCTTTGGCCTATACATATATCTCTACAAGTTCAACAATGTCTTCCTAACTCCAAAATGTTTAGCAAATCTAAAAGTACGGGATTGTCTTGACATCATGGTTCTACAATATCAATTCAATATACATAAGTTAGCATCCTTATACAATAAGCCATTCATTCAATCTTCTAGATAAGAAATGAGAAATATTATTTGTATCCCCCTTCTTGTATTTAGTGACAAGGTTGTTGGGCTCCATTTTTGTCATACTTTCTGCCATACAAATACACTCATCATTACACCTTCTCCCCACATTTCTTCAATAATATATCGCTAATTACACCATAAACCTCCATTATCTCTTGTTATTCATCCTATGTGGTTAATACATAATTTTTCATATTTTTAGTGATTAAAAGGATGATTATACAACAGTTTTGTCGATGATGGTTTAGTCCTATGTTTCTATGTCCAAGAAACATGTTATGTACTATTCAGGTTCTGGTATATGCATTTTCCATGTTCTGGTGCCTGTACTGTTCATGTTCTGGTACCCGCATTGCAATTCATCTGATACTCCAAGTCATCCGATACCAGAAGGTTCTACAGTCGACCGGTACTTGCACAGTCGCCTGGTACCCACACTCCATGTCATCCAGTACCAGCTCATCTGGTACCAATATTGCGCTCATTCGGCATGTCATCCAGTACCAGCTCGTCTAGTACCAATACTACGTTCATCTGGTACTTTAAGTCATCTGGTACCAGAAGGTTCTATAGTCAACTGGTACCTACAAAGTCATCCAGTACCCATACTCCATGTCATCTAGTACCCACACTCCATGTCATCTAGTACTCAGCTCGTTCGGTACCAATAGTGTGCTCATCTAGTACTCCAAGTCATCTGGTACCAAAAGGTTCTGCAGTCAACCAGTACTTGTACATTCATTCGGTACCCACACTCCATGTCATCCAGTACTCGGTTTGTCTGGTACCAATATTGCGTTCATCCAGTACTCCAAGTCATCTGGTACCAGAAGGTTCTACAGTCATCCAGTACTCACACTCCATGTCATCCGGTACCCACACTCCATGTCAGTTGATACTCACACTCCATATCATATGGTACTCGCAATTCAACACATCCAGTACTAGAATGTTCCAGAAATCATCTGGTACCAAAATGCTCTAGGTCATCCAGTACCAGCATCAACAATAGTCTGCTACTAGAAATAATTCAAAATTTTGGAAAGATTCTAGAGGAAAACCAAAGATATGGGTTTTGTCCATAGCGACGTTTACATGCGAACATGTGAGGAAGAATTCACCCATATCACACATGTGGACCTCCAGCTCAGGGGGAATGATTCTGCAAAAATTAGCAAAAATCTCAAATTGCCAACTTGTGCCTCGATTTCTGTGCAGATGGCATCAGATCTGGAAATTCTACGAAATGGGTTTTGTCTATAATATGGAAAATTGTGTAAAATGTGAGCACTTTTTCAAAATGGGAATTGGTTTGGAATATATGGGTGGATCCCTAGCTCGAATCTACCCAAATTACAATAAAACCCAGATTTTTGTGATTTTGCTCAAAAATTTGTAAAATTGGTTTTAACCAAAAACTGAGTTTGGGGGATTTGGTTCTATCATATCCCTTTGTATTTAGTGTATAAATAAGATCCTCATAGATCTGAGGAGGAGCCATCATTATTATTTAAATTTTGTATTTGGGAGAAATTCATCATATTAGAGACATGAAATTGATGAGCAAAATGTTGTAATCAAAGATTTTGATTTATAATAAACAAGAACAATTCATGGTTGAGATTTGATGCATCATTCTAGTTCTGATCTAAAGTAGTCTTCCAGGAGCATGCCTAGGTCGGGTAGGGCCCCTCAATCTGGATATGTCACTGTTGTTATTTCTTTTGCTAATTAGTTTATGAATTTGATTTGATTTGATTTCCATGCACTATGTGTTTCAATTCAACAATTTGATTATGCAATTGGTTTCATGAACAACTTGAATTTATGCCCTTCCACTCAAAGCATCATCATTTTGCATTTAACCTCAATCA
>ML841182.1:0-24567 GCA_009831015.1 Picea engelmannii
ATTTTACCCTAGAAACCCAAACTGGGAAAACCAACAACCTATTTAGAGCCGCACCTCTAATCTTGTATTCATCATATCTTCATTGTTTAAAATAAAATACATATATAGGATCCCGTGGAATAAGAAAACCCTAATCCATTGATTTGGATTAGTCAACAACCATAATTCCTTAACCGAAATTAGAAAGCCATTGACGAAAACCATGTGCTTAAAAATTGCCAAAAAAACGGACGCAAAAAACACCACTTTTTTTTTTTGAGGGTGCTTCCCCTGAACCCCTACTCAGGGAGGCTCCCACCTCGATGCAAACCCAAATACAAGGGGTATCCTCTCCCCTATGAACCCCCATGCGCCTAGTGCAACAAAAACACTAGATCTATCCATGCAAAAAATATAACACATGCTCAACAATAGTTCACCCCCTTTGTAATGAATTCTTTGAGCATAAGAAAATGGTTCTAGTTTTTTGCTTGTAATCTATTGTGTGGGAGGTTGGTTTTCATAATACATTGTTTAATGGAGAAAACCCATCCCAACAACTCTCTATTTTCTAATGTTGAACTATTATGGAGAGGGGAAATCAACGGTTTTGAATGCACAATTGTTGCAAAAGTTGCTAAATTGGTTTCTCTCTCTCCTGTAAGTCACTTTCTCTCTCATAGAGGAAACCTTTTCTTATTTTCTTGTGTTTTGAAGTGCACACACATCATTTGGTTAGTGCTGGGCATATTTTACTATTGGTTGGTTGTTTTCCCACTTTTCTAGGCCATTCCCTCATTGTCGGGTGTCCTAATCGACCAACTAGTCGATCCAAGACTTTGTTGGGTCGTATTTTTTAGTTGGGTGAATTTCTCTTGTGCCTGGATACATTTTACTTGCTAGTTGGAATTTCTCAACCTTACCATGGCCATACACATTCCCTAGGTCAAATTACCTTCCTGTAGGTCGAATTCCTCATAGCCGGGCCAAATTCACACTTACTTGAGTGAATTTATAGATCCTTGAGTGTTTTTGTTTATCACTGAGGGCCTAAAATCACCCTTGGACATTTTCCTTTGATGTTGAGTGTCTAAAATATTCCTTGGACATTTTCCTCTGATGCCGAGTGTTTAAACTCATTCCTTGACCTTTTCCTTTGATGCCGTGTGCCTAAACTCACCTTGAGTGTTTTTTCTCTATTGTTGAGTGGATTAATTCATCCACTAAACATTTGTTTATAGCTGGGCATACTTACTTATCTCATCGTTAAATTCACCTTTTCCCATAAGTTTTCATGCACTGTAAGAAGTCTCTCCACTGAGGGTATTGCTACGAAATCTACATAAGTTATTGAAGTAGTTTGAACTCTGAATTACACAAATATATAACTTTAATGATTTATAATAAGCATCAATGTTGGTGAAATGGACATGCTATAAGAATACCATTTATGTATCATCAAAAGCTGAGGTGTAGTTTCTACTTCCTCTTCCAAACTCTTTGATCTCTCCTCTTCATCAGGTCCACCATGAAATTCTCATTCATTTTTTGGCTTAGCTTTTTCATTCTTGGGTGGTAGTTCAACAACTGACTTCTTCCCAACTTCTTTTTGCTGCACAATTGTAGGAGAAGGCTTAGCTTCTCTAAAAATAACATTTATTCTATACAAAAGTTTCTTGGGAATATGATCTTGATTCCCAAATATTATACACTTTTACACTAGTGCCAAAGCATATGAGAATGCATTTCACTTCCTTGTTATCCAAGTTTGACTGTTTCTCCCTAGGCACATGAGAATATTCCCCAAATCTAAAAACATGAAGATGCTAAGGTGAGGGATTTTGTCCCATCCATACCTCCATAGGGGGTCTTATCCATAAGAGTTGATGTGGGAGACCTATTGATCATATAACATGCAATAGAAAAGAATTCTGCCTAGAAATTATACTTTAAGCTAGATCCACTGAGCATACTCTATCCCTCTCCATCATTCTCATATTCATGATTTATGCAACTCCATTTGTATTAAGAGGTATATGGAGTTGTCTTATGTCTTTCTATGCCATTATCCTTACAAAACCTTTTAAACTCTATAAAAGAAAACTCGCCACTATTATTCTTCCTCAACACCTTAATCTTCCTACTAGTTTAATTTCCCAAGAGAGACTTAAACTCCTTAAACTAATTAAATACCCCATATTTACTTTTGGGAAAATGTGCCCATGTCCTTCTAGAATAGTCATTAATGAATGATACATAATACAAAGACTTCGAAATTGAAGGAACTTTAATAGGACCAAATAAATTAGAGTGAATTGAGTCCAACAACCCAAAAGATTTGTAAGAATTAGAACACAAATGAAAATGATTCTATTTTTGATATATGCATTGGTCACACAAATCAAATTCAAGAGTAAAATTAACCAAACCCTCAACATGATTTTTGTTTTTCAAGGCCTGTAATCCTTTCTTATTTATATGGCCCAATCTATGGTACCATAGCATTGTCTTCTTTGCATGTAACTTTCTATTTGTAGCAAGAACTCATTTAGGTACCTAGAAAGCATGACCATAAAAAATATATACAACACTCCTATTTGTTGTTGATTCAGATTGTGAAGGTGTATATCCTACATATATTTTCATTGTAGGAACTGAATAAGTATTTCATTAAATAATGCATGAAACATGCTAAAATATAATGCTCACATAAACACCCTTAATTATGACCATAACTCCTCACACAATCTTACACCCTCTAGAGAAAACAACTTACACACCCACATAATTAAGATCGCTTAGTTATAGTAGGTTTTGTGCCAAACCCAGAATGTGCAAACCTCCATTAATCCCTTTCACTCTATCATTAGGGAATGCGATCAAGATTCTACCATGACCAACTATGCTAACATGAGAATCAACACCAAGGTATACCTTACCACCATCATACTCCTTGTACACTAAAAACCACTCTCGATGGGAAGTCACATGGACATATGCTCTAGAATATATCAACCATTCACTTTGACATGCACACTCTACCAAGGCCGCAAAAAAAGCATCTCCACCATCCTCCTGAGAATATTTTTCGAATTCGTCATTAGAATAATTCTTTATCTTATTATTCTCATCTTTTTCTTCCTTGCAGTCTCTTCTGAAATGCCTGATGTTGCCATAGTTCCAACATATTTCCTTGGAATTCCCAGAAGAATTAGATCTCTCAAATGATTTGGATCTACCATTCTCTTTCTTGTTTCCTTTCTCTTTCAATCTTCCATGAACAACCAAGGCCTCCTTGGTGGATTCAAAATCCTTTTGCATCATCTTTTTTAAGACTAAAGTAACTATGACCTCATCAATAATCAATTTCTTTGTAGTTCTTCCAATGTCTATTACCACGTCATCCTAGGAATCTATCACTAACATAGAAGTGTCTTGCAATGATCCTCATCATCCACTATGTTCAACTAGGTCACAATGGTATTAAACAAATTCAAATTCTTGGATTCAAAATCACCATTAACCATTCTAAAGGCATACAAAATTTTCCACAAAAAAGTATATTAACCAAGGATTTAGCCTGATACAAGTCTCCCAACTTCTTTTAGAGGCTTTCCATAGTGGGTTCTTTAGAAATTATCAACAACAATAAAACATCCAAACAAATCCTAATAAGGATTCTCGTGTTTATCTAACACTACCAAGTCTTCATATTTCATAGTAGAGGGTTTGGTTCTAGATGTTGCAACCCATAGATCTTGTTTTGTGAGAAAAAACTACATCTTAAGCTTCCACAAATCAATGTTAGAGCCATTAAACCTCTCCATTTCTATTCTTTACATGCTCATCATTTTCTTACAAGAATATTTCATTCTAGGCAAGCTCCCACTCAAATCAAGATTAGATAAAATAAATCTTGTTCCTAACACCCAGGATATGAGGTGATCAACATCTGATACCAAAGGAAAGGAAGTAGAAATGCAGAAGGATTCCTACTCTGATCAATTAGAGAATAAAGTGTACAAAGTCTAAACGAACAATTGGAGAAAACAAATAACACAGAGACATGAAATTGTTCCATAATGATTTCCTAGGAAAAACCCATTCAGGAAAAAAACCCCGCACTCCAAAGCAATATCAATGTATTACTCAACAACTAACAAAGGTTACAATACACTTTCAAAGTATTTGTGCTATTAATAGGAGTGATCAACATGTTTTTGTGGTTTCTAATTCCACTTGCCGAAAACCACTGATAGTTTTTTACTTTTACTAAAGACATCACTTCATGCATGATTTTTGGATTTTACTAAAAGCATTACTTCATGCATTTTTTTTTGTTTTTTACTAAAAACATTACTTCCTCCATGAGATCAATGCTACAATGTGGGTTGGAAAATTTCAATAGTTTTGGCATCTTCTACAGTTTTCCTTGACCCTTAAACTTGAAACACAACTAGGTATTCTAAGAATATAATTGCAGAAAACTAGATACAAGATACAATAAGATGAAATGTGCAAAAGATACCCTTGTATTTTGATAATTGAAAGAAGGAAAAAATACGTTCAGTTGCCTCTTAAGGTGGGGTGACCTTTCATTGAGAAAATATCCAATACAACAACACAAGACAAACATTCCATAACTTCCTATCTCTTTAAATAGATTCTCAATAGAAAAAACCGTAACTACTTGTGGTCTGATCACTAATGCGTACTGACTACCTAGTGGGCCTTCTAAAGTGGAACAATTTATATTAAATAACTATCCACTGCTATCTAATGGGTCTTATTCAAATAGGATGGAAAATGTAATAACCCACTTGGATCCCCAATTGTATACATATGTGTACATATGATATTTTAGGTTAACGAGTCAAAATGTTTTGGGTGGGAGTGCCTATGTGATATTAGGTTGAAGAGCATGCATGTTGAAAGGCTAGAATGGTTACCACTTAGACTCATTTGTATGGGATACTTTTGGTCCTTCCTTTTACTTGATTTCATTGATGTTGTTAAGTAGTGCATGAATTGATAATTTTTTGTCTCCAAAACATGAGCACCACCCACTCCTTTGCATCCCATCATCAATGTTATCCCCTTTTATAAATGGGGGATTGAATTTATGGAATGACACCTTGCATCTAGTGATGATCACAAGTACATCATTATTTCCATAGACTACTTCACCAAATGGGTTGAATCTATGCCAACCTTTAACAACACATCTCATATAATGGCTCACTTATTTCTCAATCATGTCATCAATTGCTTCACTTTCCCGAAACAAATGGTCTCTGATGATGGCACACATTTTCAAAATGAAGTATTTCAAACATTGGCTTCACAGTTGGGATTTATGCACAAGTTATCCATCTCTATACTATCCTTAGGCTATTGGCCTTGTTAGGTCATCAACAAAATTCTCAAAACCATGCTTCAAAGGACATTAAACAAGAATAAAAACAATTGGAACCACCTGATTTTCTTGGCATTATGGGCATACCAAACATCAATTAAAACTTCCATTTAGTTCACACACTTACATATTGTTCATTGTGTATAGGTAGTCTTACCCATCGAATGTAAGATCCCTCTTCTGCACTTAGCAATCAATCTCCTCCCTAACACCAAGAAATTGGAATAATGGATAGTAACCTTGGAACATGTGGGGGAAAAATACCGTGCCACCTTATAGAATATTGGGGCCATGAAGAAGTGCTTCAAGTCGCAATAATACTGACATATCCAACCTCATTAATTTCAGGAAGGTCATGCAGTCCTTTCCTTTGACCTATCTAAAGAAAAGTTATGCCCCAATATGTTTGAAGCCCTATTGTGATGCCCCTAAATATTTAAACATTGTTTGGAAAATGGGGCATATGAAATTTATCACCCAGATGATGAAGTCCTTGAGGAACCCCTCAACAGGATGTAATTGAAGTGGTTCTATGCTTAAAAACCTCCAAGCACTACCCAACCATGACTATATATAATTGATGTCTATTTATTTTGTAGTTCTATTTACCAATTTATTTTTCACCTTATATTTTTTTTTCACACTTACTTGATTAGATGGTATCATGGAATCATGTCATGTTGGATTTACTGATGGCACAAGTTTCTAGAATCAAAATATTACCTTAATTGTGTGGGCTATTTACTCATTGTCACATGTTCTACTTCACTCTAGTGGTGTTTCCTTGGGCCCTGCTAGTCTCAAACAATACTTGGAATTAACAGTACATTTAACCACAAGAACCTACTTTAATTATAAACCCGATAAACGTAAACTTTCAAAGTGTTGTGAAAATTATATCCTTGTTTTTAGGCATTTGTTTGCTTGTATTTATTGCTAACTATTATTTTCTTCTTTTTATATTATTTTGGGGGGAAAATTACTTTTCTCACTTTTCTTCTTTACATAAATTCAAAGGAAAATGCCAATTATCTAATAAGAAATTATACAATAGCTTATGCAAGTTACTTTCAAAGAAAGTTACAAAAAAAAAAGGAAATATAAGCTACATGAAGTATTTACAACAAAGTTATAAATATAATTATAGGAAATAATTACATCAAGTTGAGAATATAACTACAAAAAATAAAAATGTACTGGTACTATGTGGCCTTTCTGAACCTAATTCAAGCAATTGTATTGTTGCAAATCAAGTATACAGAAATGGTCCAAACTTTGCAATCAAAACTTAAATAAGAAACTAAAAACTGAAAAGAACCTTAATCTATTTGATGCATGAAAGAAAATTCAATCCAAGGTAAACTTCTTTACATAACAAAATTGTAGAACATAAAATAACTAACAAAAAGAACTTTATATTAATCAGAAAATGAAATTGATGCTAACTATTTGCATAAGAAAATAGGATCACCATGGTTGTAGAGTGGCCCTTGCTCTACAGTCTGTTGGTTGATTCCTGTGTTAACTTAATTAATCACAAGAAGAACAAGATTTATCAAAAGACAATTTGTAACTAAGAATTATATATTGATAGTCAAATTTACGAACCTCTCTAGGCTCTTTCTCTTGTTTCATTATACAAAACAATCACGAGTTCTTGGACAATTGCTCTCTTTCTAGGAATTAACTAAAAAAATTCTATCTTTTAAAATAAAATTTTATCCTCAAAAATAGATTTGTTTCTTTCTAATTTAACTATTTACATTTTCCAGATATCTCATTTAACTAAACAAAAGTCAAATACATAAATATCGTCCCCTTATGAGTAGCGCTCAATGTATTCTACCCGGATTCCTATATTTTTGTCCAATGCTTTGTCAGGAGCTCGAAATAGAACACACGCTCTTGAAAATATCCAGATGTTGATGAGGAACTCTATAACACTGAGTAGCTCCATCAATTGATATCTTTGCCGAAGAAAAACATCTGTAACATTTGGAATATTTGATATTCTAAACTTCAGCTGATGAGAAATTATGCAACTCCTAACAAATAACCAAAATACACATTTTTCTTCCTGAATCTTGTAACTAAACAAGTTAGCTACCATAACACATAAATCATGTATCCACATTACTTTCCCAATAAAAATCATTTATTTAATATAAAAATTCAACCCAAATATTCATGCTATTCAAGAAAGGCAAATGAAGTAGAAATGGTAGATAATGGGTAAGAACTGGTCAAGTTTTCACAATTGGGAAGGATAATGAAACAATTGAAGGGAAATAAAAAGAGAAATTACCACGCTCATCATACTCCCTAGCTTAGCATTTTTCACGTCCCTTATGCAACTAATTTGAATCTACAGATACTGCTTGGACATGTTTTGTGGAACATGCTTCTCTAAAGTCACAGGGAAGTAACTTTGTAGTAGTGCCTTCTTCATGGAAGCCTCCCATAATTTCTATCATATGTAGTCTTTTTCTTTCCTTCTCTTTATTTATAACATCATTCTCTCTATAATATGGTATTGGGTTCAATATCATGGGAAATTTAAATCTAAGGCCTATCTATTGAAGGGTGAATTCTCTGACAAAATTTACATACAACCTATTGTGATATAATAATGCATGAATATTTGATAAAGAGTGTGGCTCTTTCAAGATCAATGTATCACTCAACTCATTCAATCTTCCTCTTCAAGCTGTAATTGCTTATTGTTATGAATAGTTGCAGAAGCTGATGAATTCACTTATCACTTCATTTTGTACCCTAGGCATGACTGTTGTGATTCGAGCGTCTTCCATTATTCTATTATGAATTTTAAAAATATCTGGTATATAAGATGCCTCTGGTCTAATCCATAATGGAACAATGGATTCCTCTCCTTTGTACAACTCCTTCTCATGATCCCTTTTCAATTCATTATCCAAAAAAGACTGAAATGCTCTCAAATTCACATCCCTAATGAAATGATTTGGGTTCCACTTGGTATTATCGAACATCAAATAAATATGGAAATAAATTCACACAGTAAATTTCGTCTTTCCCGTGAACTAGATAAATACTTGTTGCAAAATGTCATTCCGATACTTTTTAAATCCATAGGCCCATTTGAAACAAATCCTTCTATTTGAAACCTCAACCACTGTTCTTTCATATAGAGGGCATAAACTAGTGAAGGTGACCTGCATATAAAAGTTTCTGATAGTAACTCACCAATTTTTGTTAATCATTGTTTAGGATTCTCAGTTTCTTCATCCTTTTCATAAATAACTTTCTATTTTCTGCTATTTCTTCTTTCAATTGATTACAACTCTTTTCTATAGTTTCCAATTTTCTATGATGAATGTCCAAATGAATATACTCCTCCTTATGAGAGTCAAATAAATGTTTCCATGTATATTTTTCTAAAGTCAATCCCTTCACTTTCTCCCTTAACTGTTCTATTTCCAATTTTTCTATAGTTAAGCCTTTAAGTTGTTCATTCAGTCTTTCAATTTCCAATAGTACATTAGAGGGAATATGAGCAAGAGTGGGTTCAAGTTTTACTTAGCAAGTTGTGCCTTCCTTTTTGATCTCGAATAATGTTTATGCAACTTATGTCAATTCTTCATCAATTGATATGGATGATGAATATCCTTCAATGTGATGCGAGCTGCTTGCAATGTCATCAACCAATTATATTATTTTCAATATCTTTCTCCACTTCTCTTATTGCTACTGAGTCGACTATTCTGTCTACTGTTGTGTTTCTTATTCTGGTGTCATTTCAACATATTCCTCAACAAGGTTGACGAGTTGTTCCACACACTTCCCTCAATATGATCAAGGATTCTGCTAAAGAAATGCACACTTAGAAATGAGATAGATGAGACCATGATGTGCCAACTGATCTCGTTTTCTCTTTTGAAACTGTTCTTCCATGACTTCCAAGGGATTTAGAAAAAAATATGGTAAATTTATTTTCTTGTTCTTCCGCAAATGGGACATAAAACAAAATTGGTATGCCATGAAAAGGGAAGAATGAACCTCGTAGGTAATGTACTTGATAATGTGATGGATTACTTCACCCCATGGATTTTGGTAAATACAATCTCTTCACCCCTTGTATTATGTCTTCCATCACTTAATCTTGTTCCAAAAAGACACCTTTGGTCCTGGATAATTCTCATCTTATATGAGTGCCTTCCATTTGCTTCCAAACATGTAGCTTGCATAATTATTTCTTCTGTAATATAGAATTCCAAATCGTTGATTTTTTTCATCATGTCTCTGAAATTTTGAGCAAAATGCTCTGCCAATGATGTACTACTGTTTTGTATTTTTTCAAAGAATTGAAACCACCTAACTCATTGGAAAATATTAGCCACTTGTGGATTACTGAGAATAACTTCCATCGTAATGGACTCCTTCCTAAATAAATTTTCACCCATGTTGCAGAGAATTATTGTTGTAGAGATGCAACAAACTGGCTAATTCACACTTCTCTAGTCTTCAAAGAAGTACAATGTAGTTTGATCTTGTAATCTAATGGAATGATATGCTACAGAGTAAGCCTCCCACAAAAGAATATGTTTTATGTAAAGAAATGTCGCATGCGATTATTTCTCGACTAAAAAGGCAATAACTGTTGTAGAATTATCATAATGTGCCATTACAATGTTGGTAGGGAAATGAAAACAATTACAATGAGATCTACCAAATTAACTACCCCATCAAATCACCCACCAAGTCAGTAATTAATTAGAATACATGGAAAACTGATGGCAATGAGTGGTAATGACATATGACATATGGAATAGTGGGGTAAGAAATAAGAAGTAATCTCAAGTTATGGTGGATGACATGGAGATGCAGACAAAATTATGGCATTAATTGACATAAAGAATATGATGGTATAGTTGATACACCATGATGTGTAGGTCATGCCACAAAGATTTGCGGTGGGCGACAACCAATTTTCTAGGTCTCTCGCAGGGCCAACTCATGCCCTTTTGTAGTTAGCCAGGCTTGAATTTCCTATCAAGATGGATACCACCTCATTTATTGCCTTCATCTCTCCCTACAAGAATTTTAAGTTCCAAAAATAGAATCATTTGTTGGAATTGTTTGAAACTTGTGCGTGTCCTTCCTAACGTTGGGGAGTTTAGACCCAAGGTTTGTCAAGAGTTGACCAACAAAAATGCCAAAGCATTGACATATCAATCTTCAACCAAGGACAAAGAATGTCTCACTCGAAACACAATGAGGATCACAACGACCATTCGGTCTTGTGATAGGGATGAAGGGATAACTACACAGGGGTCCATTCGAGATGGCATTCGTGCATTCCATTACCATCAACTTACTCTATCACTATGTAAGACAATACAAAGACATATCTAGATAACATAAGTGACACACAATAGATTAAAACTATTGTAGCTTTATTATTCCTTCCATTCCATTGAACACATACATACATTAAACAAACTATATCCAACAACAACAAAGTCTCACGCTTTCTTTACATAATTCTCCAAAGTTACAACACATTGCACCATGCACATCCTTCTAAACCTAAGACATATGAATGAATAATATTTGTATTCAGAAGCATTACAAAATTGCAAAGGCTCAGAGTGAGCTCGACACACAACATGAAAATCAACAAATATTCTAGGTGAGTGTCTAACCCTCTAACCCTCTAACTCTATTTCTGATATCGATGCTTCCTTTTATAGCTTTCTCTGCTCATGAGCTCTGTCTCTTTCTGCTTTGCTCCACTCGCTCTACTGACAATCTTCCTCACACACTTCTGGCACCTTCTTGCATCCCACACATCCTTATGGAATCATAAATATATTAATTACCTCACCATCTCATCTTTTGTTAGTTCCATGTTCTCTTGTGTTGCTAGTAGTAATCATTTGAGAATATTTCTCAAAGATTCCTTTATTAATTCCAACGTGCGTCTTCTTAATTTATGGTGAACATAAAAAATTAGACTAATGCACACTTGGTAGAATTTATGCTTGCACACAATATCAAAGCTTGGTCCGATGCACACTGCTTGTAATTATCCATGCATTTTTCTTAGGTCAATGCAAAAATTGGAACTGGCGCATACAAAACTTGAAATGAGCACACAACTTCGTTTGTGCACACGTGCAATATTAACCTAAAACTATAGGTGCCAACAACTTGTGTGCATCCTTCCTAACGTTGGGGGGTTTAATACCCAGGGTTTGTCTAGAGTGATAATAAACCCCCCCAAGATATCGACATATCAATCCTCATCCAAGATTAAAGGTCTCACCTGAGACGCCATACAGATCACATAGACCATATGGTATTGTGTCGGGGATGAAGGACTAATCACATAGAGATCCATTGGGGATTGAATTCATGTTATCACTTCATATATGTATATATATATAATTTAGTATTACATTTAAATTGAATGTTTTATACACAATATATAATATTATATAATATATTTTATATATTAATTATTTTTATCTAATTTGATGATGATGACGACGACGATGACGAAGATGATGATGTAAGACTGAATTGGTCTATCAGACCTTATTAGATTTAAATTGAATCTTTGATATAATATATAATATTATATAATATTTTTTTTCCTCGAAAAATAAAATAAAAATGTAATTCTATTCATCCAAAGAGAACCAAATTACATTCTGTAGGTGCCAAAAGCACGACCTAAAACTGGGTAGAGATCCCAAAGGGACAAATAATAACTGGATTGAGAGACAAAAGGAAAGAGACAAGAGCTGATAGAAATCCCTAATAGGCCGGAAACCTGATACAAGAGAGCTTGTCACAGAATAAAACTCCACACCGTACAATCCAAACAAACCCTGGTGGCCAGATGGACCAGGTTAGAGATGTATGAAAACATTTACATTAGCTGAACCAGAAAGCAACAACATCGATGAAGACCCCAACCAACAACAATAAGACTAGGAACCACATGCCCACTCCTTGGACCTCAAAGTGATGGAACCACACCGCACGCCCAAGGATAGGACCTCAAAGTTCTGGCACAACCCCCACTAGAAAGCAAAATACATCAACAACCACCAAAAGGAGCCAGATATGAGCATACATCAAACCCTGAACAAACTGAAAAACCTAGAGGGAGGGACCACAAATATGGAGAAAAATAAAGCAAGGACCTTGCTAAAGATTGCTCCAAGAAAAACACAGTTCTGAGAAGAAAGGTAGCACTCAACAACAACACCCATAAGCAATACTACAACTCAAAACCATAAAACAAATTTTCTCCCAGAGAAAACACCAATGGTACAACCAATCTGCGAGCACTGAAGCCCACCCAAAAGAAGCAAGTCTGAGCATAGGGTTCAAACCGATCTGATCAAGAGGTCCAGTGCGCTGGAACTGCAAAACCTGAATATACTGCAGATAAACAAAGGGCCGCCGCCATCAACTAGAGAGATGTCCGATCCACTCGAGATCAAGGAACGAGAGGGGTGGAGACCTCCTCGCAGGAAAACCCAAGAAAGGAAGACTCCATATCAGGAGAAGAACTGTCGAGGGGAAGATAGCTTCAGGCCGATGGAGGCCGCAGAGAGATCTACGCGGGCCGCTGAACATAAAGTTCCTTGGATTATTATGAAGGTCAATATTCATATAATATTATATAATATATTTTGAATGTATATATATATATATATATATATATATATATATATATATATATATGGTTGATATAAATTTCAATTAAAAATATAATTAAATAAATTAAATTTAAAATGAGTTGGTAAAATACTTCTGTCACTTCATATATTAACTATATTTTTTTTCATGTGGTTCACACTACTGGATATCGAGAGTATTGGGGGATCAACAACAAGACCATCTTATAGACCCATTTAAGGGCACAACATGTCACTCACAAGGAATTGAACCTAGATGGGGAGGGTAACAATTATTCCTCCCAACCACCCAAACTACATCCAATAGACACACACACATATATAGTATCTAATAATATAATAATAATAATTTCATATTTATAGTATATAATAATAATAATTTCATATTTAAATTATTTAAATGATGTTTTATATATAACATATAAAATTATTACGCCGAAAGGTGTATACCTATTGACAATGGACACAATTAATCACCTTTTAATCTAAAATTTTAATTTGATGGCTAACAATTGAAGATGCTGACATATTCTTAGTCGTCCTCCCAAATCAATGAATGTGATTTACTCTTCATAACTTTCTAGTATTTTTGAATGCATCAGTTAACCTGTTTACTTTTTAACATTTACCTAATCATATTAAGAAATTACTGTAGCACTATATAATTGCCAAGTTTAAATGATTAACCTTTGGGATTACCAAGTTTAGATTTGCTCAGCTGTAGGCGCGTTTAATTTTCTGAGCGTTTCATTTCTGACTTTCCTCAACTATCCGTGTGTTTCATTTTCATTTTTTGACTGTGGACACGTTTCATTTTCCAGTTGTCCACACATTTCATCATCCCAGTTGTGGGAAAAAGCTTTCGCATTACCTTTCAACGTTCATCAGCCACAATTTTAAGTGACTATGCTAGTATAATATATTTTGAATGTATTATATAATATATATAATTGATATATTACATCAAAATATTTATATGGGTGAACCTAATAAAAAAAACTTGTAATGTGATACAATATTTTCTATATATTATATTTTTTATATAATGTGTTATACAAATATTTTATATATAATATATAATATTATATAATATATTTTGAATATATTATAATTAAATGTTTTATATATAGTATATACTATATTTTGAATGTATTATATATAATATAAATGGTAGATATATTATTTTAAAATATTTATATTGGTGAACCTAATGTGAAACAATATTTTCTATATATTATGTTTTATATATAATATGTTATATAAATATTTTATATATAGACATAATATTATATTATGTATTTTGAATATATTATATACAATATGTAATGTGATACAATATTCTCTATATATTATATTATATATATAATATGTTATATAAATATTTTATATATAGACATAATATTATATAATATATTTTGAATATATGATATATAATATATAGGGTTACTATATTACATTGAAGTATAATTGAAGTATTTACATTGGGTTATATATTATGTTTTTCTATATAATATCTTATATATTATAAGGTTCTATATATTGTGTGTTATATATAATATCTTATATATTATAAGTTGATTTGATTCAATTAAATTATATAATATAATATAATATATTATATTTTTTTTTGTTTGTTAATTTGTGCAGGACCTGCGATTAACCTGTGGTTTGAGAAACCGCGATTCAGGGGCATCTAAGCCATCAAAATCACCCGGAGATCGCACCCGGCCTGAGCCACACCAACCCTTAACATGGTTGGATTTTTTGTCCCCGCAGGTTTCGAACCGGTGACTTTAACATCACAGAGTGGCTTAACAACACACTCCGTCACCGACTGTCCTACACCTCGGGGACAATATAATATATTATATTATTATGTATTTTAAATATATTATATATAATATGTAATGTGATACAATATTTTCTATATATTATATTTTATATATAATATGTTATATAAATATTTTATATATAGACATAATATTATATAATATATTTTGAATATATGATATATAATATATAGGGTTACTATATTACATTGAAGTATTTACATTGGGTTATATATTATGTTTTTCTATATAATATCTTATATATTATAAGGTTCTATATATTGTGTTATATATATAATATCTTATATATTATAAGGTTTTATATATAATATCTTATATATTATAAGTTGATTTGATTCAATTAAATTATATAATATAATATAATATATTTTGAATATATTATATATAATATATATAAGTTTTTTACATCAATTTAAAATATTTATTTTTTTATATAATATCTTATATATATTATAAGGTTCTATATATTATGTTTTATATATAATATTTTATATATTATAAGGTTTTATATATAATATCTTATATATTATAAGTTGATTTGATTCAATTAAATTAAATTATATAATATAATATAATATATTTTAAATGTATTATATATAATATATTTAAGTTTTTTACATCAATTTAAAGTATTTAAATTGGTTATATATATTATGTTTTATATTATATGTTGATTTATTTAAGTATATTATATATAATATATATTGTATTATGTTATATATTGTATAATAATAATAATTTATTTTTAAGGGTTTTAGACATTAGATTGGTGTATGAGATTTTTTTTTTAGTAATTTTATTGATTTATAGAGATATAAATATCTTACGTTCTCTAAATTTGAATATATAATCTTTTAGAAAGAAACACATGTTCTTAAACATATATTATGTTTTATATATAATATATTGATTTGATTCAAATATAATATCTTATATATTATAAGTTGATTTGATTCAATTCAATTATATAATATAATATAATATAATATATTTTGAATGTATTATATATAATATATATAAGTTTCCTATATTACCTTATTTACATTAAAGTATTTACATTGGGTTCTATATATATTATGTTTTATATTAAATGTTTGATTGAAATATATATATATATATATAATCTATAATATGTTGATTTGATTCAAGTATATTATGAGGAGTTTAAGGTCTCTAACATGGAAGGATTTGTCTTATGGTTGGCATGGAACAAAAAATATCACCGTAGAGGGATATGAGACATAGCTTGTTATATTAGAAAGAACATTTCTCCTCACATTCAACTTCATAAGATTGACCCTCTTAATTAGAACATTTGGATAGAAATTTCAGACACCAATGCTAAGAAGATGTATATACCAATTTGCTATTTTGCACCTATTATTTCTACTTTTTATAAGAAAAACAATCTTGATAACAATTGTCCCTATGATAATTTAGAACAACATATTTATAGTTTGAAAAATGAAGGTAATATCCTCCTGCTAGGAGACTTTAATGATAGGGCCGCAACTAAACAAGCTACTCTTTTAAGTAATGACTCCAACCATAATCCTTTATGGCTAGATGAGGACCTTGTTTTATCTAATAGCTACAAAAGAATATCTGAAGACCTAATTGAGAATTTGTTTGGTACTGAGTTGGTCAAGCTCTGCAGCTCTCAAGACCTAATAATTTGCAATGGAGTAATGAAGTGGCCAAAATCCAACTAGATGACTTGTATTCATGGGCTAGGTAGTAGTGTTGTAGATGATGTGATATTTGATATCCCCGTTTCCAACCAAATACCAACTTTTGACCTTTTAAATGACCATGAGCCCGACTCTGATCATAAACCTTTAACCCTAACTCTAAATTTTTCCATGCATAGGAGCACCATTGAAGAGAATTTTGATAATCAAAGGAATTTGTACTTTGACAAAAGTAAAGTTGACATTTTCTTAAAGGATTTAAATAGTAAATTAAATCTCCTAACTTATAAGGAAAAAATTGAAGAACTATATCATAATTTTACAACTACCTTTTCCACTTCTATTAATAAGTTCTCTTTCGAGGTGTTGTATAAAAAGAATAATAGAACGACCAACCCTTGGCATGATAAAGAATGTAAAATTGCGAGGAAATCCATTAGGGATGCTTCTAATGAGTCATTAAAACTTGATAAGATCAATACGTACAAAACCCTAACTAAAAGGAAAAAAATATACTATATCAATAAAAGGCAAGAACTGTTAGAATATCAAGGATGTGTGCTTGTTTTACCATTGACAATACCCTTGTCACCCAACCATAGGCCGAAGCCACCCTCCGAGTACCTTAACTTTGACTGAGAATTACTCTGGAAGCAAACCCTAGGCTAGATAGCCAAACAATGTGTAGCGCATCTTCCTCCAAGGATAGCGCACCAACAATAGTTGATCAGATAGTCCAAACCCTAGCCAAGAGATAGTCCAAGCCAATACTGAAAACTAGTTGCTACAACAACTGCACCTGCAGATCTCCTCCACACGTGCGCACCAAACTGGGAACTGCAGTGTGCACTAGTTGGTGCTCTGCAATTATGAGATGTGTCAAATGAGAACTGGCGCCTTGTATTTATAGTGGTTCTGTTAGATTTGCTGGGGCCGACTTCTCCTTCTGGGTACATGTCTGTTCAATATATTATTATTATTTTTGGCTGACTTCTTCTCTTGGAGGCTAATAACCTAATATAAATTATCTTCTTGAGCTGACAAGACTTCTAGGGTTATTAGACAACTCATTAGGGTTTTCTCTTGCTTTTCGGAGTCTTCTATTCTCGTCAGGTTTACACGTGGAGGTAAATACCTCCCGTAGCTACAATAATATTAACACTCCCTCCTAGCTAGGGAGGTTTTACAGGTAATGGTCTTGAGCACAAAAACATACCATTTACCCCGTAGCATCAACATAGTCATTTAGACTATCTCATGACTAGATCATGAGCATCACCATCACCATCAACTGCATCATCTCTCGAAACCATACTTCATATGAGTAATTAGACATGATGTTGGATAAGTCACTCACACCATAGAGTGATACAAGAGTCATTCTTATAATCTAGACGAGTAAATGCTCTGAACTATTTTCCGTCTGGAAAATATCTGTTCATCATTCGTCTGGATGATGATTATCTTCAATAAACTGCTGATAGTCTTCAAGGCAATTAGAACGAAAATAGAACACAACTGTGTCTATCCATAGTAGTACATAACTACAATCCAGTGGTACAATACCACACCAAGTAACACACAAGTACTTGATCAACAACGTATAGTCACGAACATTGGAACATATCCACCGCAATAGTCTTCATCTAATGTCATACAGTCTTCATAACAAACATATGATAGCAATCTGTACAGAAACAATGTTATGATACAAACTGAATCATCTGGGCCAATATTTCACTCACATCTATGAGCTCTAAAAGAATATCTGTCCTCAGAGTAGAACAATGAGATATCTGGACTATTCTTCTCAAGCAAGGAAGAATAACTGTCTTGTCTTCTAAACCTGGACCATTCCCCACCCTAGGCCATTCTTCCTACACTAATCAAAGTGCACCCTGGAGAGAATGTATAACCCTAAGGAATGCTGAGCCTGGACCATTCCCCACCCTGGGCCATTCCTCTTACACTAATAAAAGTGCACCCTGGAGAGAATGTATAAACCCTAAGGAATGCATGTCCCTGATTGCTGAGCCTAGACCATTCCGCACCCTGGGCCATTCCTCCTACACTAATCAAAGTGCACCCTGGAGAGAATGTATAAACCCTAAGGAATGACTGTCCAGACCATTTCCTCTATTAACCACAAGAGGAAAAGACTGTCCTGCATCAACCTCCAAAACAAACCATTCCTCATGTTAACCACAATGAGAAATTGTTGTCCGACGAGGCGGGCCAATCTTCTTGAGTAACCCTCAAGAAGAGAGACTTCCCTAGACCACTTCCCATGTTAACCACAATGGGAAGTCACTGTCTATGATACATCAACAATCAAAATACTTCCCATGTTAACCACAATGGGAAGTCACTGTCCATCAGAAATCTCAATCCACTTTTTGAATAGGAAAGCGTCTGTCCAAGATGGACTATTTTTCAATCTTGAAAATAAATGTCTTCAATAATGTTTTCAATGCTCCCTCCAAACTTGGGAGTCATCTCTTCCTTTTTCAATAAAGAAGTTGTTTCCACAAGCTTCAACTTGAGTACACAAACACTTTCATCTTGGATAGAAGCTTTACCAAAATGTCTGCTTATCTGCTCATCTATGGAGATATGTATTGGAGAATCATTTTCTCCTTTCTGGACTTCATCATGGATAATGTAATGCTTGATTTCAAATGTACTTTAGTCTGGAACACTGTGAAGGCTTCATGTAGATCTGAACAATAGAGTATATCATTGTTGGAAAACTGGAACATATCCATGTGGCACTTCTTCTGTCATCATGAGATATGATCTACTAAGTAATCATATTGATGTTATAGGGAATCTTCACCACACTTCTGCTATGCACTGGAGGTTCTCCACCAAGTTATCTTCTTCTATCTGCATACAAGGGTCTCTTTTTGGTATGCCTCAAAGTCTTGAGATTGCTCTTCCTACGCTCTTTATTCAATTTCTCTGGAGAACATTCTTTGCATTCATCTGATGTAGAACTCCAACTCATGGATGTTGCGGATGATATAATGAATCATGTAGAGATAAGTCTAGTTTACTGGAACGAGTAATCATCATAGTCTTGTCCCTCCATCTGGAAGGACCTCTATTTCTAGATCTCGCAATGCTTTCATTCATAAGTCTTGCATACACCGTTCTTTATCACGACTGTCAGTTCTTCTGCTTGATTGCTTTTAGTGAGTTTATATCAGGCTGGTAATCTTGTGATTCTTGATACAATGACTGGTTGTTCTGGTTTCTCTTTCTTTATTGGAATATTCATGTTCTTCCTCATGTTTTTCTTTAGCTCTTGGGTACATGGAGTTTCTTATATATTCCATGCCCTGGAGATTCCACTTCTTCCTTTCATCATAGGTTCATGGATCTGGATGGACAACCAGGGATACTTTAAGTCTTCTCTTCGAAGAAGACTTCTTCTGAGATTGAACTGAACACATAATGTCTTTCATGGTTACTACCATGGATATATACTTCATCATCTTCATAGGATTAGCTCCTTCCTAATCCTTTCTTCATGTAAGAGTGAATATAAACGACTCCCTCCGTCTAACAAAGTCCACGCTTCCATCTGCATCCTTATTGTCTTCTATAATATATAATTGGCTCTCTTGTCTAACAGAGTCCATGCTTCCATCTGCATCCTTATTGTCTTCTGTAATATATAATTGGCTCTCTTGTCTAATAGAGTCCACGCTTTCATCTTGTTGTCTTCTACAAAACATCATAAGTCTTTTTCCAATTTCCTCTCAATTGCTGACTTCTTTCTGTCTTTGCTTATTCTAAGTCTCTTCATGATTGATTCGGCTTATCTTGCAATAGCTTCTGCATGATTTGTATGTCATCCTTTCATGTGTATTATCTAATGATATCCATCCTTATCTTTTTGTTCTTCCATATGTATAGTTCTTCATGGAACACATTATCTTCCAAGAGATAGATAAACAAGATATGTATAGAGATGATACAAACAAGATATGTACAAGAAATAAGAAGAATATTGTTACCTTTAGGAGAAGAAGTCTCTTTCATCCTTCTTAGTCTTCTTTGTAGGTTCCTTTTCTTCAGCAATTGATGCTTCGTGTTTCTCCTTCCTTTTCTTTACCTCGGGACAATGATTCTTGTAGTGACCATACTTTCGACAGTTGAAGCATTGCACTTCTAAAATGTCTTTCTCTTGATTTGGCTTCCTCCTTGAGCCAAACTTCCTTTTGTTACTGAAGTTCTTGAACCTTGCTATGAAGGATTGATCATCGTATTTCCTTTGGGGTTTCTCTTTTTCATTGATCCTTGATTCTTCTTGAGCACAGCAAATCCAAAGTTCTTCAAATGTCGAATACTCCTTCCTTGTGTTCATGCTTGCGGCAAATGCATCCCACGTCTTGGGAAGACCATTGAGTACTATGTTCACCAGTTCGTTCTTTGAAGTGATCTCTTCAATAGCTTTTAGTTGATCTGTTAACTGGGAGATCCTTACAAAGTATGATGTTATGCTGCCATCATCATTCATCTTCATGTCACAGAGCTCATTCTTCATACTCATAACTTGTCCAATGTTTCTGTCTGAGAAGAGATTTGTTAGGGCATCGTACATCTTCTTTGATGAGTCAAGATGGGAGATGTAGGGTATCAAGTGGTATTTTATAGAATCCACTATGATACTTATGGCATTGATGTCAACATCTTTGAACTTCTCCACAACTGTAATGTTCTGTAGTTCCTTCTCTTTTCCTTCTTCAAACTCTGGCTTCACGATCTTTCCTTTCATGATATCCAACACTTTATTCTTGGAAAGGATGAGGTCAATCCTTGTCTTCCATTCTCTGAAGTTAGAGGCTCCATATAACTTGTTCTCAGACTTCATAGAGTTAGTCATGGCTACTTGACTTGGTCAAACCCTAGATTTGACCAACAATTCAAACTTCCCATCTTGGCTTGCTGAGAGTATCAGGAGATGTGCTAGGCTAGAGCGCATTGATCTATCTGGAGATTAGGTCAATCCATTCACTTAAGGTGCCTCAACAAGAGGATTAGGGTTTCTGCAACTGCTCCTGCTAGTAACCCTAGCGACAGTGTCTTGGAAGTTGCTTCTGCTAGTAACCCTAGCGACAGTTCCTCAACGAGCTCAATATCCTAGCGGCTATGTTTCCTTCTAGCATTTAGACTGAATGAAGGAGGTGTGGGCCCATAACTTGTTAGAATATGAAGGATGTGTGCTTTTTTTACCATTGACAATACTCTTGTCACCCAACCATAGGCTGAAGCCACCTCCGAGCACCTTAACCTTGACTGAGAATTACTCTGAAAGCAAACCCTAGGCTAGATAGCCAAACAAGGTGTAGCGCATATTCCTCTAAGGATAGCGCACCAACAATAGCTAGCCAGATAGTCCAAACCCTAGGCAAGAGATAGTCCAAGCCAATACTGAAAACTAGTTGCTGCAGCAGCTGCACCTGCAACTCTCCTCCACATGTGCGCACCAAAATGGGAACTATAGTGTGCACCAGTTGCTGCTATGTAATTCTGAGATGTGTCAAATGAGAACTGGCACCCTGTATTTATAGTGGTTCTTCCAGATTTGCTGGGGCCGACTTCTCCTTCTGGGTACATGTCTGTTCAATATATTATTATTATTATTTCTGGCCAACTTCTTCTCTTGGAGGCTAATAACCTAATATAAATTATCTTCTTGAGTCGACAAGACTTCTAGGGTCATTAGCCAACTCATTAGGGTTTTCTCTTGCTTTTCAGAGTCTTCTATTCTTGTTAGGTTTACATGTGGAGGTAAATACCTCCCACAACTACCAGAATATTAACAAGAACAACTTTCACAACTATATAAGCTAGATCCTAAGAAGTTCTGGAGCCAAATTCTAAAACACAATACTAAAGAAAATAATAGGATTCCCTTAAGGGACTAGAATTCCTACCTTAAAAGTCTTTACGAGTTCCCTAATGCCATGGACACTATTCCTATTGTCCCTACAAAGGAATACGTTTTTTCTTTAGATGACATAGAGTTCGAGGTTAAAGGGTTTGCAAATGGGAAAGCTAAGGACATTGAAGGCTACCAAGCTGAAATTTTTAAAATCAGAGGGCCAATCCTTATCCCTCACATACACAAGCTCTTTAATTTAGTAGTCAAGCATGGCTTCCCTAAACCCTGGACATAAAGTCTCATTGTTCCTATTTTAAAAAATGGGGATATAAACATTCCCTCTAATTATAGGACCATTATGATTAGCCCGATTTTAGCTAAGCTTTATGGAATTATTTTGGAAAAGAAGATTAGCCTTTGGCGAGAAAGTCATGGTAAAAGAGATAAAGGCCAGGCTGAGTTTAGGAGATATCATTCAACTGTGGACCATCTTGTTACCTTTAGGATCATTGCAGAGGAGTTCTACAATACTAAAACCAATCTTTTTTGTTGTTTTTTTGACTTTAGAAAAGATTTTGACATGGTTCCTAGGAAAAACCTTTAGAATAGGTTGGAAGAGATAAAAGTGCCTCTCGAGTTGAGGGCTACTGCAATAAGGATGTATGAGAACATTATTGCAAAGTTTAAAAACACTGAGGGTTGATCAAAAGAGATTAACTGTAATATCATAGTCAAACAAGGTTGTCCCTTGTCCCCTACCCTTTTTGGCATTTACATTAACAAGTTAGAAGATTGATTGGAAAAAGCAGGTTGTGTCAGCCCTACTCTCACTGGTATAGTCATCAATCTTCTTCTTTATTCCTATGATATCATTCTTATGGAAATGAGTCCTCATGATCTTGAAAACCAACTAAGAATCCTCAAGTATTTTTGCTCCAATATTGATATGACTGTTAATACTGATAAGACTAAGGTCATGATTATTAAATCCAATAAGATCCCTTATGATACCTTCGTATATGACAACAACAACCTGGAGGAAGTGAATTCATACACATATCTTAGAATTAATATTCACCACAAGCTCAATTGGAATTATAACATTGAGAAAAGGATTAATGGGGGATGGAAATCTTATTATGGACTTGAAAACAATTGTAAATCATCCGATCTTTGGAGTTGGGATAAGAATAAACTCCTCTTTAAGACTCTTGTTCCACCTGTTATTCTTTATGGATGTGAAGTTTGGGGCTGTAGTATCTCTCGTGAATCTTGGAGAAAGATAGAGAAAATACAAAAGAATTTTATAACCTATAATCTTAAAATTAAAGGAAATACGCCCTATCCCATCCTCCTCTTAGAAACAAGCCTCTCCCCCATTGAGAACATGGCTATGACTATATACATAATGTATAAGAACAAGTTAAACAACATGGAAGACAAGGGGCTTCCTAAAATTGCTTCAAAATCGAGTCATAACCACCATCGACTCAAGCGAGGATGGCATAAAGATGCCTGGTCTTGGCTAAACTATTGGGGAATCATGGAAGACACCATTTTGCAGAATAAAGATACTATTAAAAAAAACGTCAAATCATAATTTAAGGAGAAAATCTTGTGTGATAAAGAGTTAGAGGAAAAATGAAAATTAAGGTATTATAAAGATGTAATCAACCCTAAATATGTAATCCAACCTATACCCATATTAGATCTCATTTTAAAAATATTTGTCACACTACCAACCTTCCTAACCTCTTTACTCAACAAAAGTATGGTGATGTTGGAAAGCTTCTCTTAATGCTTTTCGTGCACATAAACAAAATTCTAAAGAATCACAAGTAATCACTTACCCTCTTAAGGTTTGATAGACAAATTCGGTCTTAGTGGATGTTAATCATCATCATCAATATATATTGTATTATGTTATATATTATATTATATATATTATGTATTATATTATATTCATATAATTTTTTTATTTTTATATTTGTATTGTATTCTAAATATTATGTTTTTATATATAATATGTTATATATTATATGAAATT
>ML841182.1:24861-40970 GCA_009831015.1 Picea engelmannii
TCATGAATTTATATTTATATTTTATTTTAAGTTATTCAAGGATTAAGACATTTTTTTTTTTTGTAAGTAAGTGTTTTGTATTATGTATAAGAAACCTTCAAAGGTCCAAGATCAAGAGTACATAACTGAGTCAAGCGGTTGTAATTACTGAACTGCTTCATAAGGAGAAACCAGTTCAGCCAACCGTATTAAGCTAGTTTCAAAATTTACTAACAATCCTAAAGAAAACCAGACAAATTAACTATCATAACTACCATGAGAGCTAGAGTATGGAACCAACTGTTTGTAATCTGGCTTGTAATATGGTAAGAGGCCTGGCCAGGGTTCCTCAATGACAGGTGTCCCACCGCTGAGCGTCCATTGCATGTCCGTGATGTCGTCAACCTTGTCCTCGTTAGCTTCCAGCTTTACACTTGCCACCGAGGTAGGCGTCTGGAGTCTGGAGCTTGTCTCGTTCTCTGCTGCAATCGCAACTGGACCTTCGTCACCCCATTCATTGCTAACCAGGGTCGGCATACTCGCAGAGTCGACCAAAGGCATGGGTGTGTCTGCCTTCCCCGCAGACTGCAGGCTCCCCTCTGTATCGTCTTGCTGCTGGCTACCCGCGTGGTCGCTAAGAGAAGCATCACTGGAATCCTCAGGGGAGGCTTCAGGGGGATGGGTGAGGAGATGAAGGAGAACGGACAACCTCCCCTCCATTTGTTGAACCTGAAACTGGAGGTCGTTCACTCCATCTCGGAGTTCAAAGACCAGGTCATGTAAAATGGCATAGTTTTCACGCGGAAGGTTGGGACATGGCGGTTTGCTGCGTCGCCCATGATCAGATGAAAGGGGAGGAGGAGAAGGCTGGGCGGAAGAAGACCACCAGGTATCGAAAACATCAATGACCGCTAGACAATCAAGAGCCTGGGTGGATGAACCGGAGGGCGAGGAGGAAGTGCGGGGGCGGCGGGGGTGCCAAGGAGAGCCCCGGCGTGGGCGCATTCTCTGTCGAGGCATGGTGTGGGTTGGCTGCTGCATAATATCTACAGAGCCAAGGCGTAGGGTGAAGAACATGCGAGAGACCATGAAAACTTCTATGCCAATATTGGAACCAAACAGCCGAGCGATGACACAAGAGGGAGACTGCATTGTGCTATTCGTAAGGATGGTCGAGGGAGTGCGAATTAATGCCCCTCCCATCGTCGATGAATGCAGTTTAATGTTCAGGGGTGACGGCTACAGCAGGCACGAGCCGAGCACGTGGCTCCGTGCTGCGCTGGCCTCCCCTTTCCGCCTCTGCTCGCCGGGTGGTGGGCACTAACACCCCATCCGGGTGTATTCAAGGATTAAGACATTAGTTGTTTAAGGATACTGACTTTTTTTTAAAAGCTTATTTATTTATAGTCATATCAATATATTATTTTTTAATAATTTTACTTTTAGATAGCTTTTCCATTTGACTCATCCATATTTACATGGATTATAGTGCAACAAGTGAGTTGTAAATAAACCTCCCCACAAAATGACTAATAACATTTTATTATATCTTTTAGGAGGCCCTTTTTAGACCTCAAAATTCCCTTAATGAGGGGGTTGTGTTGCCCTTCTGATCTCCCCCTATGGCCTTTGACTTGAACTTTCACCATGCTCAAATTCCATTCTTGTCTTCTCTCCGCATTGGGTTATCACCCAGACATCGACCTCCTCATCCTTCTTATTTCACCATGTTGCAATGTGCCTTCTTCTCTTCTCACTTCTTCAACAAGTAAGGACAATCTTCCGTGACTTGCTTGGGACTGTAATAGTACCCACAAAGAGCGCATAGTTTGGTACAAAAACTTGACACATGGCCAATATCTCCACAATTAAAGCAAGTGGGGGTTCTACTTGACTACCTCCCCCTCCTCCATAGCCTCATTCGTGACCAAATCCATATCCACTTCTGGGACCTCCTTGACAACCACCTCTCTCTACGCCGCCATGATCACCACCCTTTTGTTCTTATTGCACTTGAAATACATCGTGGGTATGGTCTTGCATTAGTTGGAGTGACCAATAGTAGTTGACATCATGTCCCACAGACTTACAAAATTCACAAAATGAAGTATGATGCATCTTTTGATACTTATCCAATGTTGGGTGATGGGGTGGTATATGGCACCACTGCCTACAAATTTCACACCATTTCGTCTAAGGCCCAATTGGAAATGGTCTCAGTGCACCCGTCGCCACATAATTACTAAGTACAGGACACTCATCCCTGTGATGTCCCTTAGACCGACACATGGTACACCATACACTGTTTTGCACAACTTTTTCCTTTTCCATGTCCTGCAATTGCATCTTCATATTGGCCAGTTACGACTGCACCTGCACCAATATTACCGTGTCTCTCCTCCTCTCGATGTAGCCTTCAAGCGCATTGGAATTTCCACCACTTCTGCTTGAGTCATGACCTTCTGCTGTGTGAGTGGGACTCAGATATGAGGGAGTAACCCCAAAATAAACCATTCTCTATGTTGTACATCCTGTATATGAAACATCAACCTATCCAACAAAATATTGAATTGTTGGTCATAATCCCACACAATTTTTCCCTGTTTCTGCTTAATCTCCTTGATCTCTGTAATATACTGAGACTTTGACTTTGGTTTATGAAATTACTTAAGCAGATCTCTTTTGATTTCTGTCAGGGACCTTGTCTGTCCCACTGGTGCCATGGCCTTGTACTTCATATACCACGTTAGGGCTCTGTCCCTAAATGTGGTCATCAACTGTGCAATATTTGATGCCTTGTCTACGGTCCTCTTCACAGACCACATCATTTCACATGTGAACTAGTTCTACTCTGCATCATCTCTACCCATTCCATGGAGCACGACTAAACTCAAGGTACTATCCTAATTTTCCATCCTCAATCCCAAAAATTTTCCTCCTACTTGACTACTGGCTGTCAAAAATCTCAATACCGATGCTCTTCCTAGCGAAGTAGCACTAACTTCATCTTATTCTTCACCTGTCACTTCTTTTATTTCTTCTTCATTATAGATGCACAAGGGGGGTGGTTCAAAGGGAGGGTTAACTCCATATTCTTCTAACATTTCTTATGAGGTGACCTAGAGAGTTTCCTATTTGCAGCCGCACATAGCCATCCACTATCACCAATTATTATCCCCCACCACTAGGGGATCCTCCATCTTCCTCTCCTTCTCTTGCACCTCTACTCTGCACTTCATATTCCTCCGAATTTGTGACACTCTGCAACAACCAAGGGGTTCAAACTTCATCTTCTAGGCCCCTATTACTACTATTACTACTAGTATCTCCACTGGACGCCCTACTCTCAATGTCACACTTCTTCATGTGTCTATCTTCATCTGTGCTCCTCTATGGCACAACACACTCTCCTGCAATTCATGTTGATGCGATATCCTTCCTCTTCATCCTGGGCCCGACCCCTCGTCACACACCCCTTGCTAACTTCCTTCCACTACCTTGTTCCACTCACCTTCTTAATTCCACCCTTCTTGTGTATCTTTCAATTCTTTCTCTCCTCTACTCTTCTGGGTGCATCCTATTCCTCACCTCATTCTAACAACTTCAAGATCCTCCTCAATGATCCATTTCCTTTCTGATTCCCCCCCAATATTATCATCCCCCCACAACTCTAGGGGAGTCTACTCAGCCATCCTTTCAGGATCCATGCACATCATGCCCTTATCCACGAACATTATCTTTATCCAAAGTGGGATTTTTTCCAGCAACCTTGTTCTAGGGCCTTCCATGAAATTCATTTTAGCTTCACTAAAAGAATGAATGTACTCCACAACAAACTCGATTATATACCCTTCCTTTACCTAAGAAAACCAAAAGTCAATGGCTCGAGTCCACTTGTTATCCAATTCCTTCAGCCTATCAATTATGGCTTGATCCCAAACTATTGCCTCTAGTGGCCTCAAAGTAGTATTATTGGTAGTCTTTCTTTTTATCCATTCATACAATAGATAAGGAAATTCAACAAAGAAAATTTCATGCATATTTGTGTAGAGGTACCTATCTTTCCATCATTCCACATTGACATTCATACCTTGAGTATCCCTCTGACCAAACTCATCATCCTTCGCAGTCAACCGGTCTTGAGTTCCCTCTTGAGATGGATACCACCTCATTCTTTTCCTTCATCATTTAATACAATACTTTCAGGTCCTAATAATGGAACAATTTGTTGGGTAGTTTCATTCTTGCACACGTCCTTCATAATGCTGGGGGGTTTAATACCCAGGGTTCGTCAAGAGTGGCCAACAAAAACCCCAAGGCATCGACATATCAATCCTCAACCAAGACTGAGGAAGGTATTAACAAAGATTCCATGAGGATTACAAATACCATCTGGTCTTGTTTTTGGGATGAAGGATTAATCATACATAGATCCATTGGGGATTGCATTCATGTTATTCATTGAAGCTTACTTAACAGATGAAAAAACATGATAGAAGAAACACATTCAATTAGACACATAATTGACACACCATAGGTCTAGAATCACTGCAACTTTATTATCATCCTCATTATATCATGCACATGCATACATTAAGCAAATCATTCATTGACAACAACACATATTTTCTTTCTTATACGTTTCCTATAGTTAGATTCCATTGTGCCATGCACATATATTCAATCTCTATAGAGAGGAAGGACTCAAACTTACAATCAGAGACATTACAAAACAATGGCTTAGAGTGATCTTGATCACACTAGTAATTCAGAGGTTCACAAGATAACTAGCTAACAATTAGCAACTAGCTAATCTGCCAAATTTCCAACTAACTTACTCTTCTTTTGTTGTAATTGCTTCCTTTTATCTACTTCTCGGATTTGGAACTTTGTCTCTTTCAATTCTTCCCCACTCGTTCCTCCAGTTTCCATTTTCACACGCTCCTGTCACCTGCTTGCATTCCACGTAGACTTTCTCAAATCGGGGAAATATTAACTACCTTTCTAGCTTGTCTTGTTTTAGCTTCGTGTTTCCTCGTGTTGTTGGAAACAATCATTTAGGGAGATTTCTTGGATATTCTTCTCTTGATTCCAGTGTGCATGCACTATCTTCTTGATTTTTGGCACACATCACAAAACTCGGACCAACGTGCATTAGGAGAAATCAAACTAGTGTGCATTAACAAAACTTGATCTGGCGTGCACACCTCTTGTTACCCCTCATGTAGGTACTTGAGCACACACAAAACTAGAATGAGCATGCACAACTTGGTTTGTGCATGCATGATATTTACCTAAAACTTTGGGTTCCAACATGTGGTCACACAAGTACTTATTGGTGAATGCTAAGGGGTGTCCTTCTTGCATCAATATTGCTTTGAGACCTTTTCCTAAGGCATCAAAGTCCAAGAAAAAATTCTGAGTAAAATCATACACTGCTAGTACTAGAGTAGTCTACATGGCATCTTTTAAAGCAACAAAGGATTGTTCTTATACCTTACTCCAAGAAAATGCATTCTTTTTAAGGAGTGAAGTTAGGGGGACTACAAGTTTTCCATAAATTTTCACAAAT
Source organism: Picea engelmannii (assembly GCA_009831015.1). Taxonomy (NCBI): domain Eukaryota; kingdom Viridiplantae; phylum Streptophyta; class Pinopsida; order Pinales; family Pinaceae; genus Picea; species Picea engelmannii. The sequence goes on from ML841182.1 coordinate 30,413, forward strand.
TTCCTAGAGTAGCCTATAAGTCCTAAGAATCCATGCAATCTCTTCATTGTTTTGGGATGAGGCCAATCTTAAAAAGCCACCACTTTCTTGGGATTGACTTGTACTCCCTCCCGAATTACAATGTGAACCAAATATTCAACCTCGGGATCCTCAAAAGCACATTTGGAGTTCTTTAGTAATAATTGGTTGTCGCACAAGAGTTGCAAGGACTTATCAACATGATCTATGTGTGATTCCCATGATTTACTATAGATTAAGATATCATTGAAGAATACTAGAACAAAATTTCATAGGAAGTGTTTGAAAATCTTTTTCATGATGCACTGGAAAGTGGATGGAAAATTACAAAGGCCAAAGGGCATCACTAAAAATCATAGTGACCTTTGTGTGTTCAAAAGGATGTTTTAGGGATGTTTTCCTCTTTAATATTGATTTGGTGGTATCCTAAACATAGTTCAAGCTTAGTGAAAATCTTGGATCCATGAATTTCGTCCAAGATATCATCAATAACCAAGATAGGAAATTTGTCCTTGATCATCAACTTATTAAGAGACCTAATATTAGGACATACGTGTTGAGTGCCTTCCTTATTTAACACCATGAATACTGGTGATGAGTAAGGGCTTGTATTGTGACATATGACCCCTGCCTCCAATAGTCCTTGAATGATGTTTTCTATTTCATTCATTTTTGAGAAAGGGTGTTGATAAGGATGTGCATCTGGTGGTTGATTTCTTGGAATTAGGGGAATACCATGACCATTCATTCCATGATAAAGGAGTAAACCCTTTAGTGTCTCAAATACCCGATGATGTTTGTTGAGGAGTAGGTGTAAGTCTTCGTGGATTTCTTGTGTTGGAATTTTGATAACCTATATGGAATTTAATTGGAAAATAATTCCAGAGTGACCTTTCTTTAATAACTTCTCCATATAATGAGAGATGACTATTTTAGGATGGCTTACCTAAATCCTTTGAAGTGTGTGTTCATAACCCTCTTTAGTGAAACTCACATATGGTTCATTGAAATCCATGGTGACTGGTCCTAAAGTGTGTAGCCATTCTGCCCCCAATATCACAACGACCCATATTGATGGCAAATAGATGGGTTTTGAGTTGATAGTCACCCATATGGATTTTTACATTTTCACATCTATCCCCACATTTCATTATACTACCATTGGTGATCATAATTTGGAAATTGTGCACTGGGTGGAAACAACAATGGATTTCTTATTCCACTCACTTGTGAATGGAATTGTGAGTATCACCACTGTCAACTAGGACTATGAATTTTCTATGTTTGATGTATCTTGTAAGTTTCAAGGTTTGTGGAGTCGAAATGCTTGATAATTCCTACATGGATATTAAGGATTTCTTCTTGATGGAATTCAGGTTTGATGGATTCTTGAGTAGTAGGGTCAATGTCTTCAACCAATTAATTCAATGTCTCTTTGGTATTTATGTTTTCTATCAATTATGGAGTGGTCATATCAATTTGGAGTAATTTTTGTTCTTTACATCTATGACAAGAGCAAAATTTTCATCACAATTATAGTAGATTCCACATATTTGGTAGTCTACCATTTCCGTTGGAGAAAAATTTATTGATTTCAATGGATGAGTAGGGGTTGTTCTTTGGGATTACCCTAGGGAAGGTGAGTGGAATGAGGTGGTTTATAGGGATCCATTTTGGGAAAGTTCATTGAAAAAGGTTACTGGGTCCCGAGGACATGAGAGTGTCAAGTGCTATATCTCTATGATATATGTGCATGGTATACCAATATTACTCAACCCAATATCTTAGGGCACTAAATAAAGAGTATAAACCATTCTCTTAGCTGTACTATTTGACTATCCATGTACTAGAGAGTGATCTCCCTGAGTGTTGTTCTTGGTGTACTATAACAACAAGATGGTTGACCAGTTTATCTAAATCTAGTTTTAGGTATATCTAGGGGACTTCCTACATACCCAAGGCTATGTGGAAGTGATGTTCCATATATAGGTACTGTCTGATGTAGTACTACTTGAAGGGGTACCAACTTGGGTTAAAAGGGTTCCAACGATGTGATTCCACTTGTATTTCCTATGTGTATTATTCCTTGATCACATTTTTACCCGCTAAAAGATAGATCAGTTATTTAAAGATGTCAAAAAATGTCTCTAAAAATGTTTCAAAAATTTAGGAACTTGTTGACCCAAGAAATAACTCTACAATCAATGGAAAATAACTTACTTTTCAAGGTAGGTTTTGGGGTCAAAATTTTGAGATAAGAACAAATCCTGCAATATTTATCAAAATACATATTATGACCACTTTTTGGAAATGGCTTTGCCACTCTGCATATACTGGAATTGGTATGAAAAAAAAAATGGCATTATGTCAAAATATAGTCTCTCTACAATATTCATGATCGTCACTAGACAAACCCTAAAACAATTGATTTTTAAATCAACGATATCTTCACTTCTTAGACTCTATTAGAGATTATTTTTTGTTTTGAAATTGGGGGATTTTGTGAGAGGAACTAAAATACACCACTGGTTTCTTCAAAAAATTTAAATAAATTTTTAGAAATTGACCTGAATTCCGATGTCCTCTGTCTTCCCTCAAAATTCCTGCAAAAAGAAAAAAAATCTCCCTTTTTTGGCCCAAGAAAGAGCTCTAATACCACTTGAAATGTAATTAACCCTAGAAATTTAGAGCAATCACATAGAATGTAATATAATACTTGTGAAAAAATAGAAAAAAACACAAGTGAAAATAGATAAACACTGAGAAAGATCTCTTGTATTAATGATATTAAAAAATAGAGAGCCATGTTCACTTGCCTCTTCAAGGGGGAAACCTCTTAGAGAAGAGCTCCAAATACAATAACAATTCTTGACAAACTTTACATAACCTTATATTGAATATAAATATATCAATATAGAATCTTAACTACCTAGAGTCCCACTTATAATTAGGGTCAACTAACTAATTTGGGCCTTATTAATAAACGAGACACTTTTTACAATGAGTGACTAATAACTAACAATTTAGTGGGTGTTATTCAAGGAAGGTGGCCTCGTACATCAATACATTATCCTAAGTAAGGGGGTTAGTATAAGAACTTAACACCACGCTTTCGAGGATCACAACATTGAACCTCTATGTAATAGGCTTGGAGATGCATTCTCTCCAAGGGATGATGTTGTAGAAAGAAAAATGATCATAGTATAATCACTCGATCTATATTGTATGATATGGTTGGGTAAGGAAAAGGGAAATGTTTACCATGATTAAAATACTACTATTGAGTCTTACAAGGTAGATGTTGAATGGTGAAATCCCACTGAAACATCAAAGCTAAACAATGTTTTATCTAGAAATTGTTTAAAAACTTCTCAACAATGGTTTATTGGTACAAAAGGAAATATGTTCAATGATGTTAATAACATCATATTCGTGTCGTAATCAAAGACAAGATGTATGTAAGAGGAGATAAAAATAACTAAGAATGGATTTGCAAAAATTAAGACATAACAAAAATAGATGGGGCATAATAGTGAGAGTGAAAGTGATGCTGATGAATGAGACTTTATTCCACAAAAGAACTTACAAACTTGTCATTTTTTAATGACATGTATCATTTAAGAACTCATAAATTAGTTGTAACATCCCCACTATAATCCCCAGTTTAATTAATGATTATGTATAAATCATATGTGGCTACGACCAAGCAATGTAATATGTGAATTGTATTTCAATGTTTTAATAATAAAATGTGATGCCAGCTGCTAAGGGGGCATGGAAAAAGATGGGGGAAAAAATAATTCACAAGAGAAGGGAGTGTCTAGGATAATGGCCAAGAGGGGTCCAAGGGGGAATTACCCTTGTATATTAATTCAACCCATTTTCCTAAATTTTCTATTTATATATGAACCTTCTAATTTCTAATTAAGTGTTCCCAAATCCAATAATTGAATACACGTAAGAGGGTTGATGTGGGTGGTCACATACCAGAGTTATTGGGGACATGGGGGTTGAGTACAATAAGCTTGGGGAAGTGTGTGAGTCAAGCAAGTAAGCCAAAGGAAAGAAATTCGTATGGGTAGCTGGCAACAGTTTTAGAAAGTCAAGTTTTGTGCATGAGCAATAAGTAGAGAGGATAAAATAGAGCTTGGAGATAGTGCAACCATGGAGGGTGATTTTTAGAGAAATATGAAGCATATATGGAGCATTTTGAAGCTGGAAACTGAAGAGCCAATTTTTCAAGCCTGAAGAGTGAACTCTTGAGTGAGTTTCACAAAAAACATCAAGTGTTTGATGTGTTTTGTTGGTAGTTTTCCTAGCAACAAGTTCCCTTGACTTCCCAACTGAGAGATTCCTGGTTACTTGTGCCAGAGAGACCATGATCAATGAATGGGATTCCCAAGGGAATGATATTAGTGAAGGGGTACATTCCTTGGGTTGGATAGGTCAAGAGGAAGAGAGTTGGTGGAAAACTGAGATAGATGTAGGAAGATATAAGTGGGTTCTGAGTTTTTCTTGAGTTGTGAGTGGACAATGAGAGACCACCCTCTCTTGTGGATTACTAGCCTCAAATCAGGGGTGATTTGTTGTTAATATTTGGAACAACAAGTCTATGGTTGGGTGAAACATCCATCCCAAGAAACTGGTTGCACAACTATTGTGAAAACATAAGTGTTTTATCTTGTTTCTGTTGTATTATGAGTTTTGATTGCTATGCATGAAATATGAGTATGAGAACAAATTTTATATGCTGCTGTAGTGAATTTTATTAGCTGCATTCATGTCTATTTAGTATGTTGTAGATGCATCAATGTAATGGTAGCGTTAAATCTGTTTTTAATTCGTAGATGAAATCTATAGGAAATCAGTTAGTTGTAAAGGCAATTAATTTAGCTAGCATAAATTTCATTTTTATGTGTTTTCCACAATGTAATGTCCCTTGGATGGGACGGGGGATGTTAAATTATGGTATAAGAGCCTCTGGTTCAAATACCGTGCTTGGATGGGCTTGAACTAGAGCGAATTGGTGAAATTTGTTGTTGCAGATTTTGTCCGTGACAGATTTGGGGAAAAATGGAGAATTTAGAGAGAAATCCCAAAATTCGTGGGTAAAATCCAAGTTTGAATGAATCCAGATGGTTTAATAAGGTTAATGGAGTAGAGAGGTAAATTTGTAGAGCTAAATTTGACTTGGAATAGTCTAATTTCGAGTTTTAAATGGCTGCTGTAGAGTTGCAAATAGTTTGGAAAATCGACAACCAAGATCTCTTTTGATCTCGAGATCAACAACTAAGATTCGTCATGATAAATTTAAAATCCACAGGGTTCGGATTTTTTGAAAGGTTGATCAAATAAATGACCATGATTTAATTCAGGGTTTTTTTAAATGGATCAGATCGACGGTTCATGTTCATTTCGGTCATTAGGGAGATGGACTAAAACCGATGGCTAAGATCAACTTGAGTGAGAGATTGACGACCCATATTCACCTGGGTTCTGTCAATTTTTTTTTAAGTATGGAAATTTTCCAAGAGAAATGGCCAATGTTTGATGGTTGGGTTGGACGAAATGGAAAATATCTATCCAATGAACTAAACGACTCACAAAATAGAGCTCGTATGAGAAAGTTACAACCAAAACAACGAGGGTAACATTTTGGCATCAAATTTAATTCTGGAAGGAATAAATCCATGCTTAGAAGTACGTTTAGGGCACAAGAGTAGTATATCGAAACATTATGACCCATAGAAGTAGCAATGCATTCAGATTTTGGTTATGGGTATCTGAAAATGTGTTGGAAGAGAAATAAGACACCTGTAGCATACATGGGTAAATTGGGTAAAACAACCTAAACTTTTTCAGACCATAACTTTCAGCTCAGAGCTCGGATTTGAGAAAACAAATAGTCATTGGAAAGGTATTGAGGAGTAGAAGACATATTTCAGCCCATAATTTTTATTTGGGTAACATAATTTCTCAAACATTAATAAATATATTTCTATAGAAGTAAAAGAGTGGAAATTGCAACATGTAAATGTTGTAACTTTTAACTCAGGACTCAGAATGTGGTATGAGTATAGCCATTGGAAAGTTGATTTAGAGATGAATGCTTCAAGGAAATACAAATTTGAATTGGTGCAGTGTGTCCTTCACAAAATGATGAAGAAATAATCTGTATTCTAATGGATGAAATGTTTTATGCTATGGATGTTTCTAACAATAATTATTACATGCACATTTCTTGCAAAATTAGAGGTACATAAAATCAAATTTGGTTCTTATATGAGGACTGGAGTTATGAAAGATGCTTAGGGATTTTATAGACACGAGGAAGAGATCAAAGGTCTGTATGTTAGCATGGGGAATTCTGAGACATAGTCAAATGGGAGAAGAGATAAGTAGGATCTTGTCGCTATGAGAAGCTTGTATAAAGAAGTGCAGAGCTACATAACTGATAATGAAAGGATTATGAAGGCTTAAGAAGAGATACTTCATAGATTAAATATGTTTCATAAGAAATTTAACAAGGAATTTGACACTAAGCAAGCAACTAGTGCTATACAAGTGTCATCATCTATATCCCATAGCAAAAGAGATGATCATGGAAATGATAGGCAGTCAAGAAGCATGAGAAGACACCATAATTATCCAAGGAAGCTCACCAGAATAACTCATGAAATTTCAGGGCCAGGGAGCAGCCCAAGTGTGTCTCCTATTTGGAGGTAAATAAGAAGGCTCGAGGCAAACATCTTGCAAGGTGATATCAGGAATATCAAGCCACCGAATTTCAATGGAAACCATGAGAAAGGAGAAGAGGTCGAGGCTTGCCTGTTAGAAAGGAATCAATATTTCCAGCTTCATGATTATCCATCTAGGGTATAAGATACAATTTCCACCTACCACTTGCAAGGGAAGGAAACCATTTGGTGGGATCAACTTAATCAAACCAAGAACCTTGATGAGAAGAGGATCTCATGGAGGTAGTTCAAAGGATATTTCCAAGAGAAATATTTTTCCGAGGATTATTATGAAAGGAAGATGAAAGAGTTATTTGAAATCAAGTTGGGGAGTATGGCAATGGAGGAATATGAGAAGAGGTTCTTTGAATTGTTGAAATATGTAGACTTCATCAAGGATGAGAAGGTCAAAATCCAAAGGTTTATAAGTGGGTTACCCTCCTTCTATAGTGACAAGATTCAATATGATAACCCCAAAACCTTGGAGGAAACCATAAGGAGATCAAGGCACCTTAATGAGTAGAGAAAGGGAAGGCCATTGTTCCAAAGTACTTGGAATGACAAGATGAAAGGGAAGGCCAATGTTCCAAATTACTTGGAATGACAAGATGAAAGGGAAAAATGATCAAAGGTAGAAAGGTTTTAAGCCACCTTTTTTTCAGGAATAAATCCCAAGCAAGTCAACAATGTTAGTCAACCCAAAATGAGCACATAAATGTAGATTCCTTTGGGAAAAGGCCAAGGTAGAAACCTGTACAATGTTTGGGATGTGAGGGAAATAATTTATAGAGGGTCTGCCCTCACAAAGGAGAAATAATGAGGGATGTCCACAACATTCAGGGGGATGAAACAATGGAAGATATTGGAGAAAACATGCCAAGGATTTATGCAACCTAGGACAACAAGAAAGATGAATATCAACCCCCCATGATTGAAGTGGAAGGTAAGATTGATAACCATCCCATAACAATTTTAATTGATTTTAGAGCTAGCCATAGTTACATAAATGATAACATTGTTGAAAGATTACAATTGCAAAGGAGTAAGCATAAGAAATATTGTTTAGTTCAGTTAACCACAAGAGCTAAGAGGAAGATTAAAGAGTTTGTTAAACATTGTATGATAAACATGAATGGACTCAACACAAAAGTAGATGCACACATCATACCATTGGGTTCATATGATTTTTTAATTGGCATGGATTGGTTGGAAAAACATCATGCTGTCCTAGATTGTTACGACAATACAATCACATGTCTTGATGAAGAAGGGAAATGAGAAAAGATTCAGGGCATTCCAAAAGCTGTAGCTGTTAGGGAAATTTCGGCTATGCAGCTGAAAAAGTGTTTCAGAAAGGGATGCTAGATCTTTGCAGCCCATATAGAAGAGGAAACCAATGATAAACTGGAAAGAATTGAAGACCATCCGATCTTAAATGATTTTGAATATGTTTTTAGAGAAATCATGGGATTTACACCAAAGAGAGACATTGATTTGGTTCTAGGAGTTGCTCCTGTGTCTAAGACACCATACATAATGAGCACACCAAAGTTGAAGGAGTTGCAAATGAAACTTGAAGAATTTTTAAAGAAGGGGTATATACGTCTAAGTGTGTCACCTTGGGGAGCCCGATTATTTTTGTGAAAAAGAAAGATGGAACCTTAAGGTTGTGTATTGATTTTAGACAACTAAATAAGGTCACCATAAAAAAGCAAATATCCTTTTCCAAGAATTGATGATTTGTTCGATCAATTGAAAGGTGCAAGAATATTTTTGAAGATTGACTTGAGATCAGGATATCATCAAGTGAGGATAAAGGATTAAGACATCAACATGACACCATTCAGGACAAGATATGGGAATTATGAATTCATGGTAGTACCATTTGGACTATCAAATGCCCCAACTATCTTTATGTGCCTGATGAATGGTCCAGTGTTCCGAGAGTACCTAGACAATTTTGTGATTATATTCCTAGATGATATACTCGTCTATTCTAAATCAAAAGAGAGCATGCGAAACATTTAAGAATGGCGTTGCAAGTTTTAAGAGAGCATAAGTTGTATGGTAAGCTAAGTAAGTGCATCTTTTACCAAAATAAGATTCACTACTTGGGGCATATAATTTCAACAGATGGGATAACCATGGATCCTGAGAAGATAGAGGCCATTATATGATGGCCAGTGACAGAGAATGAGATAGAGGTTATATTATTCATGGGTATTTCCAACTATTACCGAAGATTCATAAAATGATTTTCAAAGATTGCAAGTCCAATTACTTCCTTGCAAAAGAAGGGAGTGAGGTTCGAATGGAGTTCCAAGTGTGAAGAGAGTTTTTAGCAACTAAAAGACAGATTAACAAGTGCACCCATATTGAAGATTGTATATCCAAATGAAGATTTTGTTGTGTGCATCGATGCATGCAAGGAAGGACTCAGTTGAGTTCTTAGTCAAAAGGATCATGTTTTATGTTATGAGTCTATAACATTAAAATAACATGAAAAAAATTATGCTACCCATGATCTAAAGTTAGAAACAATTGTACATGTGTTGAAAATGTGGAGACATTACCTCATGGGTAAGAAATTTGAGATAAGAATAGACCATTATGGTCTGAAGAAATTGTTTGGATAACCAACACTAAATGTTAGACAAACTATATGGTTGGAATTTATGAGTGATTATGACTTTGAAATTAAACATATAAAGGGAAAGGAAAATCAGGTGGCTCATACCCAACATTCTCCCACTTGTTGTTTTCTTTGCATACAGGGGATTACATGGTTACATAGTCAAAAATCCAGGGCAACAATGCCCGTGGATCCTCTACACCAAAAGAAATTCTCAGTGCTCATAGATTTTGTTAATGAGTCTGCAATATTCTTAAAAGTGTCCACCTTCATCAATGATACTTTCTTTTCTTCAATCATGTCTCTCACAATGTGATATTGAATATCAATATTCTTTGTATTTGAATGATAAGCCGGGTTCTTCACCATAAAAATTTCACTCTGACGGTCACACTCTATTCTTACAGCTTGCTGTATCAACCCAATACCTAAACACAATATTTGTAACCATACTGATTCCTTACTTGCATGAGTGGCTGCCATGTATTTAGCTTCTGTAGTTGAAAGTTCCACTACAACCTGTCTTTTGCTCATCCAACTTAGTGCTCCTCCAAACATGTTAAACACATACCCACTTATAGATCTCCTACGATCCAGATCTCTAGCTTAGTCTGCATCCACAAAGCCATGCATATCCACCACGCTGTCCAATCCTGATCTTCCTTCATAGCACAATCCATAGCTAGTAGTGCCACACAAATACCTGAAAACCATTTTTACTGCTATCCAATGCTCCTTCCCTGGTTTTGACATATGCCTACTCAAAAATCCCACTGCATGTGCAATGTCTGGTCTAGTACAGACCATTGCATACATCAAACTGCCAAATACACTCGAATATGGAACATGAGACATGTCCTCCTCGTCTTCATGTGTCTTGGGACACTGATCCACATATAACTTTACACCAACAAGAATAGGAACCTTGATCGGTTTACATTCCTGCATATTAAAACTTTGCAATATTGTCTCAACATATTTTCTCTGATTTAACCAGAGTTTCCTCCTTTTCTGATCTCTTTTAATTTCCATGCCCAAAATGAAATTTGAAGCATCGAGATCCTTCATGTCAAATTTAGAGGACAACTGAGTTTTCACATCTTGGATAATCTCCTTGTTGTTTCCTATCAACAACATGCCATCCACATACAAGACCAAATAAATCAAATGA